>JBCHWC010000106.1:0-101006 GCA_039654765.1 Mylopharyngodon piceus
GCAGAATTGTGCTTGTGACATAAAAACATATTTGTGAATATGTTTGTTTTTTTTTATTAGCAAATTCCTCATTTTATTTATTTGTGAATTTCTAATTTTTGTGGAACTAACATATATTTGTGGATCTCTATTCAATTCATTTGTGCATACAATTATTTTTTTGTGAATCTCTACATTTATTTGTGGATCATAATCTATTTATTTGGAAAATTGCAACAATTCTACCCCCATACGTCACTGTTATACTTTAAGTAGGTGCACCTGTGGGAACTGTGTCAGAATGCCAAACGAAGCTGAAAACCTCTAAACATAATATAAACATTTAGGCCAGATGATGTACACAGACTCTTTCTACGTCATAACTATTAACAAAGTAAAATAATAATTCCTCTACATTTATATGTAGCGCTTTTCTGGGTACTCAAAGCGCTTTACATATGGAAGGGGGGATCTCCTCAACCACCACCAATGTGCAGCATCCACCTGGATGATGCGACGGCAGCCATATTGCGCCAGAACGCCCACCACACACCAGCTTATTGGTGGAGAGGAGACAGAGTGAAGAAGCCAATCAGTGTATGGAGATGATTAAGAGGCCATGATGGACAGAGGCCAATGGGCAAATGTTGCCAGGATTTCGGAGTTACACCCCTACTCTTTTCGAAGGACATCCTGGCATAAAAAATGGCTATATCATTTTTTGACATTACAATGGGTGTTTACTGTTTACAGAGAGAATACTTAAACTAGTTTGCGCAGACTAGCATCTTAACATCCTATTACAATTCACTCTACTGTAATAAAAACGCAGAGGAAAAAAACTTTGTTTTACAGTTATGTAAGCGAACCGCACCCACAACTATGTTGTAAACTCCCAAGTTAGCCGAGCACAAACGTGAATAGCTGATAATGCATTACACTTTGTAAACAAAAGTCATGCTCCATCCTTGATCATTACTCCAAGTAATAAGACAGACAAGCTGAATTAATCAACACATTTTAAGACAATATTAGACCCACATCTGAATAGCAGAACTACAGAAACGTGAGTTAGCCGGTTAGCAGGAGACATACAGACTAGGGTGTACATTACACAACATAACATACAAAACTACGTATTTTGAATAATCGCTAGAAAATATAAATATCAATTATTAATCATACTTACAGGATGAGGATTCAGAGGAGCAAGCTGGTCCAAATAAAATGGGCATTGATATTTTATGACCAAGCGTTTTGTGAATCCTGCGTTAAACTCCCCAAGGTTTGAGAAGCAGTCGGCAGTAAAATGACGGGAACACAACAAAAGATTGTACTGCTGTGGTATTGTTGAAAAAATTAATTTTCCCCTGGCGTCTGCGTGCGCAATAAGTGGGGAGGAAATATGCTAATGTTTCATTGTGACGTCACAACGAAACGGCTTGGGATTCGTTTTACAAACGACTTGTTTTATTGACTCAGAGTCGACTCTTACTTTTGAGAGACAATAAATTTATATAAAGTGCACTTTCAGATTTAAAACTTTGCAGGATGTTTTCATTCACTTAGAGCTATGTTACACACTACATGAAAGGTAATTTTCAAAAATCCATAATAGGGGCACTTTAAACAATAAGACTTGAAATTTGCAAACAAGCCCTCGCCCAAAATTTTTAAGGAAAGAACAAAGCTACAGACAGAGATTGATCTAATAACATCTGAACAGACAGAAAGACTTCTGCTTCAATCTTACTCTAAATTATATGAACACTGACAAATCTGGGAAAATTCTTGCATAACAAATAAAACAATATTCAACTACAAATATTATAACATCTATTCGTGGAGATGACGGCAGGGTCACGAAGGATAAATTAGAAATTGATTCAGACTTTGAACAATTCTATACAGCCCTATATTCATCCGAAATTGATTATGCCCCAAGTTCCCTCTGGTGATAACGTAGAATCGGAGAAAAGCCTCTGTTACTTGCTGTACTCGAGGAATCATTCTCTATAGATCACCCTCGGGCCTGCCTTCCTTCCTCGCTTCCAGCTCTCCAATTCGCACACTTACAACCCACACTTTTTTCTTTATATGTACACGATGTAAAAGCACAATGTCTGTATGCATGCTGTGTTAGTTATGTTGATATGTGAATGTTTGTTGTTGATTGTTGTTTAAAACAGTGCTTGAAGTGAGCGGGTACGCACCAGTACACAGTATCGGCACATCTCTATTTTAATCAGTAGCGTACCCTCACTTTTTCTTGCGTACCAGCACTTCTCACATGTTGCCGGTACTCTGAGCGCACACCAAAGAATCAGACTATTAATTAATTGTTTACATCAAGCAAACTGAACGGACCAATTGTCTGCGCAATGTGACAAGGGGGGCTATTGGGCGACTGAAGCCCAATAGACCCTTTTCACATTTCCGGGTTTCTCAGAAGCGGAAGTCGTCATAGTTGGGTTAACTTTTATAGCGGTGAATGAGAAACTTCATTAAATATATTTTTTGTGTTTCCATTTGCACAGATAGAAAAAGAAAAACTACACAATTGTGTTTTCACAACTTTCAAAAAGAGAAAAAAAAATAGAGAGATACAATGTATAGTTATAAAATGTACATAATTTAAAAAAAAAAAAAAAAATGAAAATATAAAAAACTTATTTTATAAAAACTTTAAAATATAAAAAACAGGATTTACGATATTGATGACCGTTAAAACGCGTCATCACAGTCTGTGAAAAGTATTGTTTAATTTTGCAAGAGTGGCGCGCGAATCACCGTAGGCACGTTCACCACCATGCTCCAAAAGTGTTAAGATTTGCACAAGCCGTTCCTATGTGAAGCTGATGATAAAATGTGCAACTGCAACCTATTTGAATTCTATTGAGAATATAGTAAAACGTTATGGAGAAAGTCGAATATGATCTAAAACCGCCACTAAAATGACTGATAAAAAGAGGGGAAAACATCATCCTGCAAGCTTTTTAAACTCATGACCACATTTACTAGAATTTATCATGTTCTATTGTATTTATTGTGGCAAATTTTGACTAGTTGTAGAATTTATAATAGATAATCTTATGGGAATAGATTTTTCACTAGAGATTTATATTATAACTGTGGCATGTTGTAGCTATATTTTATATATATTATATTATATATATTATTATATATAATTATATATATATATATATATATATATATATATATTATATATATTAACTGTGTTGCTATTTTTCATAAATGCTATAGATAAAGAAAAAATAAAGAAAAAAATGGTAATGAGGAGCCATCAATGGTCTTACCTGTAATCCTTATTGTAACAAATGCTATAGTTAAACAATTACAAGAACTATGTTACTTTTAAGGCTGAGTAGAAGTTAGAAAGAGCTTTAAAATATGGACCTTCTTGAATTGTTGACTAAACAATTGGTTTTCCCCATGTGTAAAATGACAGATATTAGGAAAAACCTGGCTTTCAGATATTCCAAGAGATTTTGGAGATTTTAATTTCCAGGAAATTAACAAGTTCAGTATAAGAACATTTTAAGTTAGTTTGATTTCCCATGGCACTTTGTAAACAAGTGATTGTTAACTATATAGGCTATAGGGTTGGGCCGACAGACGATGCCATCGTCCATCGCTGGACAATGTTGAGCCGGCATTGTGGGGGGGGGGGACAAAAAAAAAAAAAAAACATGCCTCTTACATGTGGTAAACATGCCTCTGTCCCAATTTTTTTGGAGTGTGTTGCAGCCATCAAAATCAAAATTTGTTTATATTTACAAAATACACTTTAACCTTCATGTTGCGTTCGGGTCATTTTGACCCGGAGAGTATTTTCCCATACCCGAAAATGCTAGTTAATGTTATCGCATTGGACTAAAATTTACTGACTTTACTTACCCAGAGTCTAACAACTTCCCAAAAATTTTGATAAATTTTTGTAATTTTTTGTGGGGGTTTTTCTACATTGTAACACTTGTGGTGTTCCCAGTCAAAAATGACCGGCCTACAAAAAATTGCTTATAAATCATTATGATACATTATCACTAAAAATTGGATTTAATCTTTTTGTCAAATTGTTTTTTCAATTAGGACAGGTTTTATATTTCAGGTTTCATTTTTATATTACAGGTTTTATATGGAACTGATCGATCGTAGGCTTTATTTATTTGAGCTTATGTACCTCAGTTTTTGAGTGAAATAAGTGTTATTTGTGGATAATTTTGTCAATTAAAAAAAAAAAATAAAAAATATTAAAAAAATTTGCACTGTTTATCACACTAGTGAGCTTTAATGTTTAAGCAGAAAATCTGTTTTGAAATGTTTTTATTTTGGTTTTTATTTATTACAAAATGGCACAAAGTCACACTTGTGTTCCCGGTCAAAAATGACCGGCCTACAAAAATAGCTTATAAATCACTTGTTATAACGCTATTTTATCACCAAATATTGGATTCAATCTTTTCGTCAACTTGTTTTCTTTAAATTAGGACAGGTTTTGTAATCATTTTTGAAACTGACTGATCGTAGGCCTCATTGATCTGAGCTTATATTGGTCAAAAATGACCAACCATTGAAAATGAATGGGGGAGTCAACAATCAGAGAAACAATTAGTGTTCAGCAGCGTGATCATCAAAAACAAAGGCCTCGCACCTCTGCATGTGTGGATACATGCATACTCGTGCATCCGCGCACATACATGCACGTTCATGTACATAAACTATTTTGTGTATTACAGGCTTTCTTTTGCACAGAGATTGACTTTATCCTCAAATCAGTGAAGCTCAGATCAATGCGGCCTACGATCAATCAGTTTCAAAAATAAATACAAAACCTGTCCTAATTTAAAGAAAACTATTTGACAAAAAGATTGAATCCAATATTTGCTAATAAAATAGCCTAACAAGTGATTTACAAGTTATTTTTCTGCAGGTCGGTCATTTTTGACCGGGAACACCACAAGTGTGACTTTGTGCCATTTTGTAATAAATAAAAACCATTTCAAAACAAATTTCCTGTTTAAACATTAAAGCACACTAGTGTAATAAACAGTGCATTTTTTTTTTCATATTTTATGTAAAACTGACAAATTATCCACAAATAACGCTTTTTTTCACTCAAAAACTGAGGTACATATTCTCAGATAAATAAGGACTACGATCAATCAGTTCCAAAAATATACAAAACCTGTCTTAATTGAAAGAAAAAAAGTTGACAAAAAGATTGAATCCAATATTTGGTGATAAGGTAGCATAACGATAGATTTATTAGCAATTTTTTGCAGGCCGGTCATTTTTGACCGGGAACACCACAAGGGTTTTCAACACAGCCCAAGGGTTAAGTTGGTGAAAACATTGAAAATCTTTTCTTTGTACTTTTGTCAGTTAAATAAAAATTAAAAAGAATTAACAAAACACAGATTCTTGATGTTATTGCATTTTACAAAAAGTCCCAAATTTTCTGGAAATAAGGTTGTATTATATTCCAAAGAGATCCGTTAACAGCCCCACAGTGGAAAATGAAACTATCCAACTGACTGGACCGGATCGGCACGGAATGAAAGGTTAAGCAAAGAGAGTGGTTTGGCCAGACAGTGTAAAAGCAGCTTTTGATTCCCGAACTTGTTCTTGTAAGGCACTGCCATTGTTGTTACCCATTCATTTATCCTGCATGCACCAATCCTGATTTCTGAACATTCTGCCTGGCTTTGACCTTACCAATATTTCCAATATAACATTTGACTTCTCATTAATTGAAACATAAAAGCATCCATCAATTATAAAGGAGCCATAATTACCTGTAGTGTGCTGGATCCAGCCTTTCTCATGGATGTCAATATCTGTTCCACCCTCTCAGGGTCCCTCATGCTCACTGAACTTTTTGATAACTGAGGAATCTGTGAAATTGTGAATTGAAAAGATAAAGCATTATCAAGCCATCTATAAAGGTTTTTAAAAACAGGAGGCAGCTGATGAAAGTTTTGAAACAGAAGAAAAGAGTCAGGTTTTTTCTGCCATAAGATTATAAGATTAATATTTTAATATACTGTAAATCAAAAAAAAAAAAAAGACAAACAGGAAATCACACTGTTCTTGACTTAATAACATAGTAGTTTTAATACACCTTTTTCCTACACCACATGACGCTTTGCGTGAATTATGGGAGTAACTTCCATTAAACTGTAAACAATCAGCGAAAGGTTCGCTCTGTGAAAGCTTTAACTTTATTTGTGTCCCCCATAGGGCAATAAGTTTTACGGCAAGACTTACAGACAGACAACCATAAAATAGAAGACAATACAAAACAATATAAATTAAATTACATCCCCTCTCTCCCCCCAACTGACCCTGATTAAACTGCTGTCCCAACTAACCACCAAGCTATAAGCATTTTCAAAAACTGGGTACAATGAGATGACAATCTATAATCTAAAACCCAGTAGGCTTGTTAGGAAAAAGGTGGATAAGAATCATATTTAGAATTATATTTAATTCACACAGTGTAGAATATGCAGTGTTTTATTTTTACATTACTTTATTAAATGTCCCACGCAATTGTAAACTTGTTTTCTGTCAAAATAAAAGCTTGACTGTAGTTTTTGTCAAAATAAAACCTCACTTGTTTATCTCTTTCAAGATTAGAAATTAGGACAAAAATTATTATGCAAGTTTAATTTATTTTCAGTGCATTTGTTTTACAATATATGGCTGTGTATGTAATATGTATTACTGTCATAGGAATAATATTATAACCATATTATTATTATTATTATTATTATTATTATTATTTAGTGTAATGTAGTCTGAGACACTATATCATAACTAAAAGGGTGCTGAGTCCCCTTTAAAGGTCAATGCACAGACTGTATGTATATATTTATTTATTTTTATTTTTTTTTTTATTTTTTTTTTTTTAATTAATGTATGAGCTATTTACTGTTGCTGCACTGGTGCACAATTATTTAATTGTTTTGGGGCAGTTGTGGCCTAATAATTAGAAAGTCAGACTTGTAACCCGAAGGTCACGGGTTCGAGTCTCAGTACCGGCAGGAAATGTAGGTGGGGGGAGTGAATGAACAGTGCTCTCTTCCACTCTCATTACCCACAACTAACCCCCAATCGCTCCCCGGGCACCGCAGCAAAAATGGCTGCCCACTGCTCCGGGTGTGTTTTCATGGTGTGTGTGATCAATACTCACTGCTGTGTGTAGGGATGGGACGATTACTGGTTTCACGATAAAATGTCCTGACGGTTAGTATTATCGTTTAAAATTTAACTATCATTAAAAAAAGTGTTAGATTATCGCGATTTTGAAAACTCACGGTAAATCCTGTCCAGGCAGCATCAGTCTGAGGCAGCTGCAGCATGTTGTTGTTTTGTGCAAGAAGACATGGCGGAAGGTAGTGACAGCGCTCAAGAGATTCATCCCCCAAAAATCCTCCCTGCCACGGCTAAAGCTTCTCAGTGACGTCCGATATTGTACATACTATTCTGTTATTGTTAAAGGGGGGGGGTGTAATGCTATTTCATGCATTCTGACCTATTTACACCGTTAAAGAGTTGCATTCTCATGCTAAACATGGCCAAAATTTCAAAACACAAGTTGGACGTATGACAGAGTCATACGTTTTAAGTAATTAAAACACATGACGTCATATTTAGCACCTAAACTTTGGAACAGTCTTCCTATCACTGTTCGGGAAGCAGACACACTCTGTCAGTTTAAGTCTAGACTAAAAACACATCTGTTTAAACTTGCATACACATAAACCATTATCTACTTCTATAATTCAAATCATGTAAATTGTTAGGCTGCATAGATTAGGTCAGCCGGAACCGGGAACACTTCCCATAACACCTGATGTACTCGCTACATCATAAGAAGAATGGCGTCTACGCTAATATTAGTCTCTCTCTGTTTAATCCAGAGGTTTGCCGCAGCCTGCCAGATCCAGGCCGTATCCAGATGAGATGAAGGACCTGCATCTAGACATGATGATAACGCAGCCCTGACGTTTCAACTAATCTATCCCCTGCGAAGGCCCATTTCCCTTTCCTTTCCCTATGTATAGATAAAACGTTATCAAAATTATTCCAGTTCGCATAGATCCGCGGACAACTAATTTTTCTGTATTATGCGGACCAGTAAAGTAATTTAGCAAGTATCACTTTTTTTTTTAAAAAAAGACCAAGCTTTTGCGCACATACACACTCAAACACGCAAACCTATAGATTAAACACGTAAATGAATGGCAAGAATGCATTAAAGGTATTCGGTTTTCAGTAGGAAAGGTGTCATTTAAGCGGCCTCTAAAGTAATAATTAACAATTTTTACAACGGAAGTGATTCAATCAAAAACCAACTTTAGCTCGTTAAGAATTTTCCTGAGTGTTGCACCTTTGTTCAGCTCAATGATCCCAAGCATACCAGCAAATCTACAACAGAATGGCTGGAAAAGAAACAAATTAAGGTGTTGCAATGACCCAGTCCAGACCTCTACCCAATTGAAATGCTCTGGCGGGACCTTAAAGGTGGGTAAGTTTCGGAGAGGCTAGCATCTCCAAAGCCACGCCTCCTCCAAAACACATGAACGCGTACAGAAGGGAGCAAACAAAAGTGTCAAGAGAGACAGCGTTAAATTACCTCATGTCTCAAAGCACATAAATTTACAATAATAATGAATGTAAACTACTTAAAGGGTTAGTTCACCCAAAAATGAAATTTCTGTCATTAGGTACTCACCCTCATGTTGTCCCAAATCTGTAAGACCTTTGTTTATCTTCAGAACACAAATTAAGATATTTTTGCTGAAATCCGAGGATTTCTGAACCATACATTAGGCAGCAACGTCATTGCACCTTTTGAGGTCCATAAAGGTATTAAAGACATCATTAAAATAGTTAACGTGACTACAGTGGTTCAATCTTAATGTTATGAAGCGACAAGAGTACATTTTGTGCGTAAAAACAAAACAAAAATAACGACTTTATTTAACAATTCAAACTGTTGTCATACGCAGTTGACGTAGTGGACGCAGTGCAGGCTTCCATGTTTACGTCTGAACGGCGACTCTGTATTGGCCAAAGCTGTACACGTGAGCAGCACAATGCATGCGTGTGATGCTGACGCAGGAGCCGGCCAATAATGAGTCGGCGTTCGGACACAGAACACCTTTCTGGACCTAAAAAAGTTGCAATGATATTGCTGCCTATGTGTGGATCAGAAATCCTCAGATTTCATTAAAAATATCTTAATTTGTGTTCCGAAGATGAATGAAGGTCTTATGGGTTTGGGGCGACATGAGGGTGAGTACTTAATGATAGAAATTTAATTTTTGGGTGAACTAACCCTTTAAAGAGCACTGACTGCTGCAGATTCATTTCGGTGTTAATAGTGTTGCCACTGAAACATAAATTTGAGTCACAACGGCGAGTCACATTTTCAAACTTTCCATCTCTTCCAAATTATGGTAGCTATGGTGTGAACGCATAATAAGTTCAGGAGGAACTGTAAAATGTGGCTCCCATTTTGGTTGCGGTGCTTGTGACTGGCGGCTGTCTTAACTCTGCATAGCAAGAAACGCACTGATGACGTATGATGTCTGCGCGAACAGGGTGCACGTTGACAAAAATATACGTTGACAGGCAGGTAGGACATCCTATCGTATCCCTCAGACCAAGGTCCCATGCCTTCCACAAAAAATAAATACATATAAATACATTTAGACCATTGAAGGGGTGGATTCTGGAACAAATTATACACATTATACAATAAATTATACATCATTTGAAAGTTTTAAGGGTTTAGTGTCAATCTACAGTGTACGTTTTACGATATAGATGCTCCAGCAACAGTAATACTGTAATTTTTGTCAGATGTGCAAATGACAACATGCAAAATCAAAACATTCAACTTCATACCTTTGTAATGAAATAGCGATCGCGAGATGAATCCAATCCGTCGCACTTGGTTAAAATGTCAATGATTCCATTGAAAAACATCCAACAGCACTTTTTGTCCTCAAAAGCATTTAATCCATGAAATATTGATATATTGACCATTGCTTGCGTCATATTTCTTCTGAACAATCTGCTCTCCATCATTGTTCAAGAAATTATGCAATCTGAGCACCGTTTATGTTGTAAAACTGTATATGATCGTATATATTAGACTCTCACAAACAAATGAGCCTGCGTACAAAGTATATATTTCAAAATAGTGCAGCAGTTTTAGTTAAAATATCCAAGCAGTGCTGTCAGATTTTGTGGTATCTTGAGAGGCACGATTAGTTTAAACGATTAAACGATTAGTCGACATTGTTGACAAATATTTTTGTTGTCAAATAGTCTTTTGATCTCATATGATCTATTTGAAGGGCCTGCAATAACACGGCTTGACCAGTGGGGCGCTGTAGCGCAATACTGTAATGCAGCCCTCCCGGATCGAATCCAATAGAAGAAGACACGGTGCTTCGGAGTGCATAGTGCAAATGAAGTTGAACCCGTAAAATGTGGGAGTTGTAAGACTTGATTTTCCTGCTAAGACAAAAACTGAGATCAAGCACCCTGCAATAAAGCAATAAAACTCATCTGGAGAGAAGATCTCAAAGAAATAGCGTAGGACAACGCCTTGCCCTCACACATCTACAGGATGCAACCCCCCCCCCCCACCCCACACACACACACACACACACACACACACAAACCCTCCTTCCTTTCCCCCTGACTCAAGCCACTGAAAGTTTATATTCTATGTATAATGTAACTTGTATACCTATTGTTTTTTCCCTTTCATGTTTGGTATTATTTTAAATGTCTCAGTGCGATTGGTAAAATGGTCTCAATTTCACAGCAGTCACTAGTATTATGAAGAAGATTGAAAACTAAGGAGAAATCTGTCCTCCTTTTGGGTGTTGAAACACCCACTCCTCTCCCCCAAAACAGGTGTTGGTGTAATAAATATTTACAACCCTTTTGTTCTGGTCTGTATATAAGGTAAAGTGCAAAGCAGTCATGCGGGATTTTTCTGTAGCCAGAAGCCCCCTGCACCCTCTGACTAAGAATCAGAACTGGCGAGTTTGTGATCGTGAAACACACTAAATCGGCTGAAGTGACTTTTCTAAGTGATATGGGTCCGTAATGAACGAATAATTGAAAATATGGGATACCCAGAATAATCAAATATCTAAATTAATACATAAATGATTAATTTCTAACTGGAAACACAACCTAAGAGTAAATCATTTGAAATTGGAGTCGGATTAAACAAGTGAAATTAAGTGAACTTCACAGAGGCACTGAAAAGGCATACACGCGTTAATCGGCCCAAAAACGGAATCCGACGGCCTGGGCGGGCCTTACAGAGTTTAACATAGCATAAAACATAACGTTTAGCATAACTACAAAAAATGCTGTCATGCAGGGCTACCAACTCTCATTCAAACTCACTGTTCGCCACACGTTCATTTTCTCACGCAGTGAAAGATACATAGCGGAGCATAGAGGACACAGACAGCACGCCGACAGATAAGACAGATCAGGTTACTTTTGATATAAAACAAAGTCTTAACTTTTAAATTCTGTCAATTTTACTACGGGATTCAAACAATACATGTGGTTTTGGCGCTCTTTAATGTGGAGTGACAGATCGCTGTAGCGCCTCAGGGCAACCGGCATGTGAACCTATTATCTCTTCCTCTTTTCTGCTATTACAGCACGAAATAAACATGAATGAATATTAAAAAGTATGTTGAAAGATACAGTACAATTTGCTGAAATGAATCCAGCTCTAATGTAATCACTTAGAGTTTCAACCGCAGAATGACCGCAATAAAACAGCTTGCAAACAAATGTCACAAAATGTTACATTTACCTCAGGAAAGCCATTCAGTGACCATAAACTCGATAGTTACTAAAAGAAAAAAAAGATGAAATCTAGAGAGGAGCATTTTTCAGAAATTTTTGCACAATATTACATATTCATATTTTTACTCTTATTAAAATGTTATTACAATTCCCAGACTTAATAAAAACACAGTATGTCATTTTAACAATATTTATAACAAATTCATTAAAAATACACTTTCAAAAGCTGAAGTGATTTCCTTGTTTTAATTATTAGTTGAAGTATAACTCAGTATTTTAACTAATTGCTAGTGGAATAATTGAACAAAGCTAACTGATTAACCAGTATGATAATCAATGATTAGTCGATTAATCGTTTCAATAATCGGTAGATTAATCGATTTTCAAAATAATCGTTTGTTGTAGCCCTAATATAGACCAAAACCACTTTTAGTACCAGGCTGTAAATATTTTTTTCTCCTGTAAAGTTGGGCATTTTAACATGGGAGGTCTATGGGATTGACTCCCTTTTGGAGCCTGTCTCTAGCCGCAAGTCGATGAATTGCAGTTTAAGTCACTTCCGTTTTGGTTTCAAGAGAGAGAACAGAAGGTTGCAGCTTGATTTAGACCACTTAACTTAGTGATTGCTATCGGGATGTGAAGAGACTTTCAACCAGCATAACAAAAAATGCTTTTGAAGCAAATGTGCATAAGCTATGCATAAACAAATGCCAGCAAACCTCAATTAACACTCACGGGTCGGTAAAGTCGCTAGAGCCTTTACTTGCTATTTTTTTCCTTATCAGTGCAAAAGAGACTCAAAATACTCCAATTTTGGTCATACAAACTATTAAAAAATGTGGAATGTCTTATTTGTGTACACTCACAGTAAAAACAAAATGTTGAGCTTTTTGCAAAATAAAGAAAACTAACATGATGCGCAAGCTGCTGTCTCTCAATAAAGACCATTCTGATTGTCCTCAGAAAATGAACTGTAACTGTGAATACTAATCACAAACATGAGACATATGTCTAAAGAAATGTTGAAATGTCAGGTTTTAAATCATGTCAAGTCGAAAACAAATAGTCTGTTTGTGTAATTGTTTGAAAAGAGAGAGATGTCAGTTGTTCGCAAGTCACCTCATTATCCACAGATGTGGCCAAGCCCACGGACAGCGCGCACTATTCAAATGCAAATTCTGAGGCGATCCATCTATGTAAACAGTCAACACTGCCCGCGGTCATCAACTCGAAAAAAAAAAAAAAAAAAACGCATCAAGTTTATTCAGATATATGTAATTTTCATTGCTTTGAGACGCGGTTACCTCAGAGGAAGAGTACGACTGGTTTGAGTTCCATTTTGAGGATCAAGCCGAGGATTGTGAATGGTAAGTTCTGTATTCTTAAATCTTTTATTCTAATCGCGATATAGACTTGTGTCTGTGAATATTAAACTGCAAAAAGACCATTTAAATATGAATCCTGAATGTTCTGTGTGTCTCTGAATGGCGCAGATGCACAGTTTCATTTACTATACATAACTGACATTAGTAAACATGCCAGGTACGTGATGTTCTATATCTTTGAACAGGATTTATTTCCAGGTATAACTGTGTACTCAAAATGTGTCTTTGACTCTCATTTATATAGTTAACTATATTCTAAATAAACTACAAACAAAAAAATATATTTTTCTTTTGTAATTGCATTCTTTCTTAGTTCACTCAGTCACATACCTGACTGAATGGCTCATTATGTGGCTCATTAGGGGCAGGGTCTTAATCACCTCAGGTGTGAATCACAGCATTATTCATGAAGATTCACGCCTCCTCGCATATGGCCTTTCTAAACAAAAAGTGTCTTAGAAATTTAAAATCAATACATTGTTTTATGTGACCGGCAGGATGATTTTACATCATTTTGAAACAAAAACTCTAGACTAAAATACAGTTACCAAAAGTCTTGTGAAAAATGTTCAGTATGTGTTTTGAGGCCTTATTTCAGTGACTTTTTTGTTTTGTTTTTTCAAAAACTATGCATATACGTAATTCTCTCAAAAATACAAACATGTACATACTTGTTGCTCACATATTGTTGTAGCCTAGTTTGTGCTGAATACCTTGTAATGAGACTTTTGTCATTAATATGTTTATAAGCAACTGAAAAAAGCACAAATGTCAGGGAAAGTCAAAACTACTCCAGGAGCCCAAATTGGCCTCAGATCCCAGAGGGTTAACTGAAGTAAAAAAGTAAAGTAACTGAAGTAAAGAATTCACTTGTAAAGAAGAGTGGGCCAAAATTCCTCCACAACGATGTAAGGGACTGATTTATCACACAAGTCATAGAAAAAAAAAAAGAAAAAAAAAAAAAAAGATTACTTCAAGTTAGGGCTGCATGATGTATATCAAAATTATCGAAATATCACAAATGTACATATTACGATATGCATATTGCAACAGCTTGTGATATCTGAATTCATTTTAATAGGCTACTTCAAACAGTTGTGAAAAGGTCAAAGTTTTAGGTTGACACATATAGCAGAGGAATAGGTATGCATCTGTTACTTGCGTGTGTCAGCACACAGACGGAGGCAGAGGAAAAAAAAAAAAAAAAAAAAAAGTCCAACGCTGACAAATGCCTAAAATTACCGAAGTCTTTTCAAAGGGTTTAAACTCAGCTGCTGCAGCGGAGGTAAGAAAAAACTCAAGTCATTTTCACGCAATTCACGGTACTTCTGCCAGTTAGCTCCAGTGTTTTTTTATTATTATTATTATTATTAAACAGTAAGCTTAGCATACAACCCCCCTATATTTTAAAATGTCATCGCTTCGTGATAATTGGAAAGGGGGTATTAACCATAACATGGCATCTGACGCAATGGCACATCCGGTGGCACTTCCGGTCTTCAGTGGCATGTGCCACTGACATTGTCGCGAAACACAGACACTGTCGCGGTCTCGCGGACCATGTCGCCGTATTTTGTGACGCCTGCAGGTGTGACTGACAGATGAGTTGAGCAGCTATACTGACGTAATTGCTCAAAATCCTAAATAAATAGTATAACTTAGAGACATATGTGTTTTTTTTTATCCAATTAAACGTATTGAAGTCAGTCATATTTTTTCAAACATGTCAGGTTTGTGGAAAAAAAATACTATAGTAAATACTATAGTGTTTTTGAACCATACTATAGTAAAGTACTTGAATTAATTTGTTGTGGTAATTCTATAGGCTAGTTGCTGTGGTAATATAACAACTATAGTAATGTAAACAAATTACTTTACCCAATACTGTACTAAGTTTTCTACAACTATAGGGTATATTATACAATACACTACAGTTTACTGTAGTAAAACTAAAGTATACTACAGTAGCCTATTTATTACAGTTTATGAGTTCACTATATTTTGATACTGCTGTATTTTTTTGAGCAAAAAAATGCACGTAATCGCGTTTTGAATGATGCTGCAAGCACGCCGGTGCCAATACAAGTAGAATAAGTGTATATTGGTCAACACAAGATAAACCTTACAAAAACCACAGGCACATGTCACAAGTTTTACTGGCACGTGCCACTATCCACTGGCATATTGTATGGTATGCTGTGCCACCTCCAGTAGCCTATAGTGACACATGCTGCTGGCTGTCCATTATGTAGTATATATATATGTGACATACATAATGGTAGAATGACATTTAATTAATACGTTGCTTTCGTACATGGGATTTTTTACATCCATTAATTTTTACATCAACCATTATAGGTTACGGCTTATGTTTAATACTGTGGCCTGTTATATGTGTGTATTTATATTTACTTTTTTAGTTTTGACAGTGTATTTAACTACATATTATAAATATGTATTTTTTTTTATAATAATCTTTCTAATTAAAGTGGTACCAACCAGCAGGAGTATGTCATATGTGCCACTGCCACCACAAATTGACACTATACCACTATACAAAAACCAGTCAGGTATTTTATATAATTTTAAATTAGCATGAGAGAAAATGCCACAAACCATTACAAAGTGACACTTACCATTGTGAAATGAATTGTGAAAACTGGCACTGTGCTGGGCCTTGACAATGGCTCTTATACTGCAGAGTAATGTAGGTGTAGATACTGCAGAAACTGGATATTACAATGTGGCTACTAGCTACAGCAAGTCAAATCTTTTTACAAAGCATTTGGGTATCTCCAGAAGGAATGCATGTTCACATTGTTAAAAATGCATTTGTCTAATTACATAATTCCATAAAATTATTTGTGAAATATTAAAACCATAGATGAGAACTACTTACCACATATTAAATTATATCTATATTTTAAATGAATTTGTGGTTATTGTAGAGTAATCCCCACAGTTAAGTTAATGATAGCATATAAAATGTATAAACCTTTTTCAGTAAGCAAAGAACGAAAGGAGGCTCAACAAATATGTAAGTTAAAGCAATGGCTTTTTTCTTTTAATAGATAGATGCATTAGCATTACTTCAAGTCAGTAAAACTTCACAATTTAACATTTATAAAAATCAAGTGATTGATCATGTCTAAATATTTATTCAAATGCAAAACTTAATAAGTAATCGGTTAGGACCGTTAGCTAGGAGCAACTAGACTAGATACATGTATAGCCATACAGGCACCTAGTGGGTAAACCATGGCATTACAAATGAAAATTATTTTTCTGGACAAAATATTTGCCTCTTCGCATTGGAATCTATAAACCTTTTCTCTATTTAACCTTAAATGCTGCACTAACTGTAATATAAATAAAAAAATATACAAGAAATATTTTCAGTAAAATACAGAACATTTAATTAAAAATAGTTATACCTAAGGTGTACAGACACTTTGACCACCAAGGAATATGAAATGTGACCCATAAGTAAGGAATACCTGAAGGTTAAATACAAGAAAAACATATTAATATTGCCTCGCCATCACTCTACAATAAAATGATAATGTAGCTAAATGTCGTCAACAGAATGATTAATGCACCATACTGTAATGTTTACCAATTAAATTTCTGCAATTACAGTGAAGCTGTCATCTATTTTGCTTAAGCCCATTCAAATATATTGACAGAACAGTGCTGGTTTGTTTTGGAAGAATGTTACAAAATTTAAAAGCTGAGACTTTGTTTCGTATCAAAGAAGGGTTGCCAGTTTGGCCTGAGATTTACTTGGGCAGAGTGAGAGCGAGACAGAGCCTGAGAGTTGGCAAACCTGTGGCACCCCAGGTGAAAAAAATACTATAGTAATTTATAGTAAATACTATAGTGTTTTTGAACCATACTATAGTAAATTGTAGTATACTGTATAAATTATAGTATTTACAACACTTTGTTAATGAATGCTACAGCATACTGTAATAACTATAGTGAATTGATAAACTGTAATAAATACCGTAGTATACTTTAGTTTTACTACAGTAAACTGTAGTGTATTGTAGGCCTATAATATACCCTATAGTTGTAGAAAACTTAGTACAGTATTGGGTAAAGTAATTTGTTTACATTACTATAGTTGTTATATTACCACAGCAACTAGCCTACAGAATTACCACAACAAATTAATTCAAGTACTTTACTATAGTATGGTTCAAAAACACTATAGTATTTACTATAGTATTTTTTTCCACAAACCTGACATGTTTGAAAAAAAAATATGACCGACTTAAATACGTTTAATTGGCACATGCCACTATCCACTGACACATGCCACTATCCACTGACACATGCCACTGACACATGCCACTATCCACATGCCACTATCCACTGGCACATGCCACTATCCACTGACACATGCCAATGAAGACCGGAAGTGTGACCGGTCAGATGCCATGTCACTTTATGTTAATACTGCTGCTGGATAATTGGTTACAATTGTTAGCTAGCCTGTTACTGAATTACATGACTGAAATATCAGCAGATACGGTGGGATTTAGGGTAAACAGACTGCTGTAGGCTACTTGCAATATAGTCTAGCACATCAAAAACGTATAGCAACCCAGGTGAAAAAAGTACACTTCCATAATGGACTTAAAGTGCTCTATTTTTGCTCACTAATTTTGTATTTAATATACAAAAAATTCTTCTTTAGTACTTCAAGATAAGTGTACTCAACTGCTATTTTGAGACAGCATGAATATGAACTAAAATGTGCTTTTAACATACTATCTCTGTATTTGTAGTATACTTATGGGTTCAAGTGTACTACAAGTGGTAACTAAATACAAATTCATGGTGTCTCAAAATAGCACAGTTGAGTACACTTAGATGTTATTAAGATTATCCTAAGAAGTACTAAAGAAGAATTTTTAGTATATCAAGTACAAAATTAGTGTGTGAAAATAGAACACTTTAAGGACATTATGGAAGTGTACTTTTTTCATCTGGGAATACGCCTGTCCGCGTGTATGTATGTATGTGTGTATATTGAGACCATCTCAAATAAGTCAGACAGTCAATATCATGCATTGCATGAAACTAAACACTGATATGCAGCGCATTCAGCATGTTAATAAATGTTGATATCCCGACCCAACGCATCCTGTATTAGATTAATCAGATGTAGCTTTCATCTGCAAAAGGTTTGCGAATGCAAACGTGAGCTTGACAGAAAGTGTAACACTTAAAAATTGTCACTATTGTAATTTTTTTTATTTATTCTAATATTTCAGCAGTATTTTGGATTCAATTTGCACTTTCTGATTAACCAAAATGTTATTTTACAGTATGAAAATCACTGATGATTATTGCTAAATTAATTATGAATAGAATTTAAAGGATTTTTTTCAGCACAAGATAAAAGCTTGGCGCTGCACAGCTTGCACTGAACTGTATTCTCAGTATCTTGTCAAAATGAAGCCAGACATCACTACGTGACTTCGAGGCCATTCTCTCTCTTCTAACATCTTTTGACACATGCTGTGGAAAGCTAAACAATCAGAGCTCAGGGCGCCGCCCAAAGTGCTGCTATAACCAATTCAGGAGAAAAAAAAATAAAAAAAACATTTCAATCATCGTTTACATGATTGATCGTCGCCGTCACCGTCGAGTACTCGATTGCTGTTGCACATCCCTAGTAGTATCCCTGAGGAAAAATTCCATTCATTTGTTGCTATAGGAGAGGAAGAATTGTCTAAACTTGTTAAATCATCAAAATCAACAACATGTATGTTAGACCCTATATTGACTAAGCTATTGAAAGAGAGGTCATAGATCCTCTTCTTATTATCATTAATTCATCTTTGTCACTAGGATACGTACCGAAAACTTTTAAGCTGGCTATTATCAAACCTCTTAAAAAAAACACAACTTGATCCTAGAGAATTAGTCAATTACAGGCCGATCTCGAATCTACCTTAAAGGCAGTATCATCGCAACTATGTTCCTTCTTAGAAAGAAATGGTATCTGTGAGGATTTCCAGTCAGGATTTAGACCGTACCATAGTACTGAGATGGCTCTCATTAGAGGATGACTAGTAATTTCCTACTACTAAATTCAGAAAAAAACACAGATTCTAATTATTGGACCAAAAACCTTTGTACGTAATAACCTAGAATACTGTCTAACACTTGATGGCTGCTCTGTTAAGTCTTCGTTGTCAGTTAGGAACTTGGGTGTGCTCTTTGATACCAATCTTTCATTTGAAAGCCACATTTCTATCATCTGTAAAACCACATTATTCCATCTTAAAAATGTATCTAAACTACAACATATGCTCTCAATGACAAATGGGGAAGAATTAGTTCATGCGTTAAAATCCCATGGGTAGCATGTTTGGTATCGATGGACTCCAACTTCCGTTTCCTATTTGGTAATTAATGTTACATGTTGCTAACTCTGTGACACATTAGTATTATAAGAATATCTAGAAAGTTCTTCTCTTATTCATCCAATCCAATGTCTTATGCTAGACATGCAAGTATCAAACTTTGTCTCATTATTTGATACATTAAGTATCCTTACTCCCCTTTAAAAAGGGGTTTGTTAGAACTAAACTGATGGTTTGCTCAAGGCTGTTGATCTGCTGAATTTCAATCAATCAATAACTTCTTGCTTTCCTGTATTCTGCTTCAGCTCTCTCTTTCTCTTGGTAAACTGTATGCATGTATGTGTGTGAATGTTAGTGTAGTTTAAGTGTAGGCCTGGGCGATAAAACGGTATCGATATTTATCGACGGTACGTCTTAATCGATAACGACAGAAAAAATGTTCGATATAACTCTCAATATAGTTTCACTTAAATGTGTTAAAATGTAAACAAACATGAAGTTCGGTTGCATGAACAACTCTCACAGACGCGCTATGAGTGACACGCAAACAAGTTGCTGTGGAGTTCAGGTGCGCAATCGGCACGTGAGATCAGAACACACAAACACATGAAAATGAATGCTGTACCTACCAGCGACGAGGAGATTGTGAATAAAAAAGGACATGTCAGCTCGTCAGTGTGGCAGTTTCATGGTTTCCTTACGTCTTACAGTTGATCTACTTCAAAGTTCGTCTTGAGAGAGCAGTTGTTATGTCGGTATTAACAGCTGCACAAACAGTGCTTTCAATCACAGTATCTTTATTTTTGTGCTACACTAAAATGAAAAACACTAATGTCCATGTTATCGATCAAAATAGAGCAAATCAGCTTTTGAAAAACTTGAACGCGCTGAAAATGACGCATTTATCGATTACATTGTTTCACCACCAGGTGGCGACAAGTGACCGTTAAAAAATGTATTTGACGTTAAATCTTCATTTAACAGATTCTTTCAAATACACTGATTCATCCAGTAATGAAACGAGAGTATTTATGAGCGTGTCATTGAAGATTTTTTTTTTAAAATAATTAATTCAAATATATTTAAAATCTTAAAATAGACTGCAGCACTGTCAGAACCTCTAAATTACATGTTATTTATTTTAGTTGTCATTCAGAATTGTGATCTCGGTTTGAAACAAACAAAAAAGTTTCTCAATTTATCCAGAATTGTGCAGCTCTAAGTTTCTTTATCACTTATTTATTTAATCTTCATATAAAATATAAGAAAGATTTGTTTACATTTTATTTTGCTTTGTTTTAAAAATTTTGTTGTTTGCCTTAATTAAAAATGCATTGGTTAAATTCAAACATTTTTTTCTACTAAAATGTTTTCAATAATTATCGATACCGATCAATATGAAACATTATATTGTGATAATTTTTTTAGCTGTATCGCCCAGCCCTATTTAAGTGTTTAGTCTAGTTAATAAAGTCTTGTTCATGTCACACGTAAAGTTGTCTGTGTTTCATGCTCATATACTGGAGTCCCTAATCAAGCAGATCTTGACTACATGCTCTGAGTAGTACTGTACAATAAGAATGTTATTTCCCATAACCTGGAAATGAACATTTCTTAAAATTAATAAACAATTAACACTGAGTGTTCATTGGCCAAACAGGTTAACTGAATGTAATATTAATTGTATTACATTAGGTTAATTATTATTATTATTATTATTATTATTATTATTATTTATGGCATAAAGTCACATAATAATTAATTATAACTAATTATGATTAATTTTTCATATTTCTTTTGAGCTAAGTTGCTACAATGGGCCCCACTGACTTCCATAGTATGGGGAAAACATACTATGGAAGTCAATAGGGCCCATCAACTGTTTGGTTACCAACATTTTTCAAAATTTCTTCTTTTGCGTTCAGCAGAAGAAAGAAATCCATACAGGTTTGGAACAACTTGGTGAGGATGAGTAAACGATGACACTTTTTCTATCCCTTAATGTTAATGTTAATTTCAACATTTACTAACACATTATTAAAATCAATAGTTTTATCTGACTGTTAATATTATTTAATGGACCTGAGCTAATATTAACTAACGTTAACAAGGAATAATAACTACTGTAACAAATGCTATTTCTCATTGTTAGTTAATGTTAGAAACCTTATTGTAAAGAGCTAATGTTCTTTATCATTCTTTAGCACTTTAATCTGTTTGAAACATTTGTTTACTTTATATCACTAGGATCTGTCATCACTAGGATCTGTCATTCTGGAACATGGTTTTTCCTATCACTGTTATGCTGATGACATAACTCTACCTCTCATTCCAACCAGATGATCCGACGGTTGCTGGTCGCATCGCAGCCTGCCTGACAGCCATTTCTGCCTGGATGAAGGACCACCACCTTCCACTCAACCTTGCAAAAACGGAACTGTTTGTGGTCGGTGCCAACCCAACACTTGATCATAATCTTTCCATTCAACTTGGGTCGTCCACCATAACTCCTTCCAGGACAGCCAGGAACCTTGGAGTGGTGATGGATGATTGTTTAAGCTTTACAGATCATATCGCTACAATGGCCCAGTCCTGCAGATTTGCCTTGTACAACATTAAAAAAAGATTAGACCCTTCCTATCGGAGCATTCCACACAAATTCTTGTCCAAGCTCTTGTTCTATCCAGACTGGACTATTTTAATGCTCTCTTGGCAGGCCTTTCAGCATGCACTGTCAAGCCTCTACAACTGATCCAGAATGCTGCAGCAAGACTGGTCTTTATCAGTCTTCATCAGTTTGCACTGGCTGCCAATAGCTGCTCGCATCCAATTCAAGGTTCTAATGTTTGCCTACAGAACAACCACTGGCTCTGCACCACTATACCTAAACTCACTACTTCAGACTTATGCGCCCTCCAGAAGCTTGCGTTCTGCAAGTGAACGGCGTCTTGTGGTGCCATCCCAAAGGGGCACAAAATCACTCTCACGAACCTTCTACTGGTCTGTTCCTGTCTAGTGGAATGACCTACCACGCTCTATCCGAGCAGCTGAGTCTTTAGCCATTTTCAAAAAACTGCTAAAGACATATCTTTTTCGTCAACACTTGACCCAGTAATATTAGCACTTACTTTTTATTTATATTTTACTTTTCTTTTTTCAATTTATATTCTCTTTCTCCATCTATTTGTATTAAAAAAAAAAAAAAAAAACTCGCTACGAGCACTTTACTGATGAAACTGTGACTTGATACGGCACTTACATACTGTTGTACTCATGTTGATTTGATTGCTTCTACTAACTATTCTCATTTGTAAGTTGCTTGGGAGAAAAGAGTCTGCTAAATGACAATGTAAATGTTATATTTTTGTGTGTGTATTGTTTTATTGTACTTAAATGTTCAGAATTTTTTGTTATAAGAAAGTCATTAAACCTGCTAGGAGGACAACTTTTTTTTGTAACTTTCAGTACCGTGATAATACCATATACTGTGATAAAAGTTTCAGCAATTATTATATATAGTGCTTGTAAATGTCTCCTTATATCCCTTTATTAAGGTAAAATACATTATTTGACTCATCTGCATTGCACAAAAGTTGTTTTAATACGCTCCTAATTTTTTCAAATTACAAGCACATATGCTCCTAGGGGGGAAAAGGTTAGCGTCAAGCCCTGCCTCCGGAAGACGCAGCCTTCGAAATGAGACACAGCTAAGTCTGTTTGCACTGCGGCCGGTTTCATAGACAGGGCTTAGGCTAAGCCAGGATTAGGCCTTAGTTCAATTAGGGTATTTAAGTAGCTTTTATAAACATACCCTAGAAAAAAAAAAACATTACTGGTGTGCATCTTGAGATAAAACAATGGCACTGACATATTAAGACGTCAATGCAAGTTGCTTTCAGTTAAAACAGCTCAAAAATGCATTTTAGTCTAGGACTAGCTTAAGCCTTGTCTGTGAAACCAGCGGTACATGTTTCAAACCTTTATTTTAAGCTGTAGTTTTAAAAAAAAAAAAAAAAAGATTACATTTATGCAGTGTAGTTGAGACCAGCTCATTCGAGTCTGAGTCAAGACCGAGACCAGAGAGGGCTGAGTCCGAGTCGAGACCAGAAAGTTTGGAGTTCTAGACACGAGAGGTATCTAATCTTTCTGGGGAACAGACGTGATAAATGTGAGGTGACAAAAGAAAGAACGACTCCGATTTGGAGGTGAGGTGAACTAACAGACTGCATAGCCTCAAACCCTACTAAGCGATTAATTAATCAATTTTTTTTTACAAATAATTTGGCCTTCATGGCTGTATTAGCCTATAGTTTATTTTTTATTACAAATGTGATAAACCTTTGCTCAAGTAGTATGTGTTGGGGAATTTGAAATGTAACATTTAAATTATATTCTGCTAAAATGAACGAAATGACTTGAAAAAAAGATTTGTTCATTTTGGTGAACGAGATTCAAAGATCCGAGTCAGTAAAATGATCCGAACTTCCTGCTACTACCTGAGTCCTGCTGCCTTTGCACTAACGTTAGTCTCAAGTCATGCGAAGTTGTGCACAAGAAAATCACCAATCATTGGACGTGTCAACCAAACATCAATATACAGAAATAATAACATATAGTAATAATCATGAAATATTTTGAATGGGACTCGAGTGGACTCAGGAATGAGTCCGATTCCTAATATGTTCGAGTACGAGTCAATTCCGAGTCAAAATGCATGACAAGACCAAGACCATTACAATATGGTTCAAGACTGAGTCCGAGTCTCGAGTACTACAACACTGCATTTATGCAAAGTTGATAAACGTCATTGTCTTATATTTGTGCTCTCCATTTGAAAACAATAGATTTTGTTCATTTATTTTGCCTATTATTTATATTATTTTTGCTGCTGCTATGAAAATAAGACAACATGCTATGTTTTTCTATTGTTGTGGAGATGAAATTTAACAAACACAGAAGTAAAACTGCATTAATATCGGTTCTGCATATTAGTTACCAGACATTTAAAGTTACAAATCCGTCAACGGTCAGAAGCGTCTTTCAGGTTGACCCTGAGCCATCAGGCAGTCCTTATTGGCCAGCACTGGTCAAGAGTAAGACCAGCATATTCTGGGAGAGACTAGGGAGTGGAGAACCGTTTTACTACCAAAGGCATTTGCGTGCATAAATGAGAGTAATTATGGGATGCAGAGAGGAAGACTTCATGACATAGGGTATATAAAGTATGGGGTAAAAATAGGAGGCCGCATGATCATTTATTTACCTATCCAATCAGTTGTAGAAGTTTTTGTTCTATGGTGTATTATTTTACTGAATAAATGCTTTGTATTCTAGATTTATCTGCTGGAGAGAAACTTTACCAGTTGAGAGATCCGATTAATTTTTCAAGCGAATTTCCATGCCTGCGTTTCCTAAAATCATCAAACCACTCTCACCAATGTTTAGTACGATGCTGTTGGGAAACACAACCCAAGAAAACTGTCTATACATTAAATTTATACGCTACAGATTATTAGAATAAATCATTGCTAAATGACAATTTCTTTCGATCGCATCTTTTGTCTTGCACTGACTGATGTGCAACTGATTCATTGTTGATTTGTTCAGTAAATTAATGTTTAATTAGTTTAGTATGTTACAGAGCTTTCAACTTTCATTGTTTTACGACAAAACATGCTAAGCTTTTTGTCAATGTGGTTCATAGATGCCACAGCAGCAGAAGAATCAATGAAACACTTTAGGTGGTCGCATACTAGTAACTTTTTGATGTTTTCTTAAAGAAGGCATTAGTAAACACAGGCAAACAGAAGTCAGCAATGCAATGAGTATTATGAATTCCATAACCAATTTATCAACCGTAAACAGTGACTGTCAAATACTCGTGACTGAGAGAAAATTGTCAGTAATGCTGTAATAACTTACCATGTCGAGACTCGAAGTGATCTAAGTTATTAACTGAATAAAATAGAGAACGTAAAATTCGATCAATGTATGTGTGCGTGGTGCGCTAATTCTTCTTCTTCTTCTTGATTTTTATGGCGGTTGGCAAACAACTTCAAGGTGCATTACCGCCACCTGCTGGTTAGGAGTGTGGACCAAGAACGCAAGGACCTTTACCTAACACCTTCTAAACACCTATAATCTTTTATCTAAATCAGACATTTTCAAATATAGTATTAAAAAATCAATACACTCCTCATGTGAGTTCCTTTGCAATAAATTTGTCAAATTAAACTTCATCTTAATTCTTTTCAAATTAAAAATCAATACTCTCCTTTCACTATATTTTGGACATTTCATTATAACATGTTCCACTGTTTCTTCTTGATTACAATGCTCACATGCTCCTGTCTGATGTTTCCCTATTTTATTTAGAGTACTGTTAAGTGCTGTATGTCCAAATCTAAGTCTAGATATAATTGATTCTTCCTTTCTATTTCTCCTTGTTATTCTACCTTTACCAACAATTCTTTGGATGTTATAAAGCCATCTTCCTGTTCTTTCTTCTTCCCATTGTTTCTGCCATCTATTTTTCACATGTTGTTTAATTAAAAACTTCATCTCAGCCTTACTATAATTTACTTTCATGTCTATAGCCTATCTGATTTTCCTGTGGCTTCCTTAGCACATTCATCTGCCAGTTCATTCCCCTTTACTCCTATATGAGCAGGTACCCAACAGAAAGATACTTCTAAACCCATCATCTGAATCCTGTATAATGTTTGAAGGATCTCGATCAGTACGTCAGATCTACTCTCAGATTGACCACTTTCTAGTGTCATTAATGATGAACTTGAGTCAGAACATATAAGTGTCCTCAATGGTCTATTTTCTTCAACCCACTGTAGTGCCAATAAAATTGCAATCATTTCTCCAGTGTATACTGATAGATTATCTGAGATTCTCTTGTTAACTTTGACATTAAAATCTATAACTGTGAATGCCACGCCTACTCTGTTTTCTATATTTTTAGATGCATCTGAATAAATCAAGACATAACTAAAATAATGAGTTTGAATATATGTCTGCACCATTCGAGCATTATAACCATCCCCCTGGGCCTTGTCCCTCTTCTCTAGCAGTGACATGTCCACATTGGGCTGTGGTAATAACCACTAGGGAATTACTGACCATGGAACAGCTGGGCTAATGGCCATCTCATTTCTTTCCATTTCTTCCGCCACTTTAGGTATCACCCACCCAAAACTCTTGATTTCAAACTTTTCTTTTTCCCAACATGGTTTTACCACGTCTTTTGCTGGATGATCTATAATATGTCCTTTTATACTGACCAAATAATTCAGTGACAGTTGCACTCTCCTAAGTTCTAAGGGCATTTCCCCTGTTTCAATCTGCAATGCAGCAGTAGGAGTGGATCTTATAGCCCCTGTTAATAACCTTAATGCCTTATATTGAATTTTGTCCAATTCCTTCAACTTGCTTGTAGCAGCAGATTGAAAAACTATACAACCATAATCAAGCACTGATCGCATTAATCCGGTATATATACTTTTCAATGCCAACCTTTCAGCCCCCCAGTCCTTACCCACCAAACATCTCATAACATTCTGTACTTTCTTGCATTTATCAATAATTTTCTCAATACGCATTTTAAATGTAAGTTTCTCATCAAACCATACCCCTAAAAACTTAAAACAAGAAACTCTTTCTATGTCTTGGCCATATAATTTTAATTTTATCCCACTGTTAACTCTCCATTTTGAAAAAATCACTGTTTTTGTTTTTTCAACAGAAAATCTAAACCCCACTGATATGACCATTTTTCCACTTCTGTTATAGCAGCTTGCATTTTCCTAACAATAAAATCCACATTTCTTCCACATTTCCAAATTGCCCCATCATCTGCAAAAAGGGAGAATCCTATTCCTTTCTCAATACTTGAGAATACATCATTAATCATAATGGTAAATAATAAGGGACTAATTATGTGTCACGGTTCATGGATTCATTTATTCGCCCTCGTGTGTTTGTTGTGTGTGTATGGGTGTGAGTGAATGATTGTGTGGGCGTCACCCATTATGGTCTGATTGCGATCTGTTGCCAGCCGTGTCTTGTTAGTGTTTGTTATATATTGTGTGTGTCTTTATGTGGTCTTTGTCAGTTCGTTGCAGGCTGTCCCGGTGTTGTGTTCTCTGTTTGTCTCTCCCTGGTTCTCGGATTCTGGACTATCGTCGTGTGCCCTGTTTTCTGGGTTGGATCATCCTTGGTCTCTGATACTCGCTGTAGCCCTGCGCCACCCGGTTCATCGCCACTCTGCACGCCACCGTTTCTGCACGTCACAGTCTCTGCCTCGACTGTCCTTTTGGAGTGAAGTTATTGTACAGCGTATTCTGTCAATAAATATTGTTATACTTGCATTTGGATCCTCTGTCTGTGTTCATTTCCTGACAGAACGAACTGACAATTATGGATCAAGCAAGGTCGTCGGATCTTCAGGAGTATTTGAGCAGGAGTGCTCAACGGATGGATCATCAGGACGAGCAAGTGGTGGCTACTGCTCGTGCCGTTCAGGCGTTGGTGGCGCAGGTGGCTGAGTTATCTACCCAGGTTCAACATCTCTCATCTCCCACTGCGCCAGCTCCACCGTCTGTTCCCCCGCCATCCGCCAACATCAGCAGTCAACAAGAGCCACGTTTTCCTGCACCAGAGAGGTATGCTGGAGAACCAGATGTTTGTAGAGCTTTTTTAACGAAGTGCTCTATTTATTTCTCTTTGCAACCTAATACATTTTCTTCTGAGGAATCTAAAGTCGCGTTGGTCATGACGCTACTGACGGGACGCGCGGCGTTGTGGGGAACAGCGGTGTGGGAGAACAAACATCAGTGCTGCTCCTCGTTCCACACCCTGTCGCAGGAGATGAGACGGGTCTTCGACCGTTCGGTGGCGGGACGGGAGGCCGCTCGCAAACTCGCGGACCTGCGGCAGGGAATCCAACCACTGTCTGATTACGCCATCAAATTCCGCACCCTGGCAGCAGAATGCAAATGGAACAAGGAGGCGCAGTGGGAAATGTTCCTGCATGGGTTGGCCGACCGTGTTCAGCAGGAGATTTACCAGCTGGATCTACCCACCAGTCTCGACGGTCTCATTGAGCTCGCGCTGCGGGTGGATGCCCGCTTGCAGGAACGCGCGGCGCGTAAGAGGCCCGTAGCGCGCTTCGAAGAACTGGAGGAGAGCGGAGCCAGCGGAGGTAACACGGTCGGTCCCCCGTTCGATCCTGAACCCATGCAGGTGGGTAGAGCTCGGCTTTCCCGGGAGGAGAGATTACATCGGAGAGAGATGGGACTGTGCTTGTACTGTGGAGGGGCGGGACATTTTCTAAGGGAATGCCCCGTAAAAGGCAGAGCCCGACAGTAAAACCGAGGTTACTGTCGGGTGGTCTTTCCTTGGAGAAATCCTCGTCTGCGACACTCCTCCCGGTGAGACTACAGTGGGTATCGGGGCATCACACCTGCCAGGCTCTGGTCGACTCGGGGGCGGAGGGCAGCATCATGGACTACGATCTGGCCACGCGGCTGCACATACCCATCCACCCCCTGGAACATGCCATAACTGTCATCGCCCTTAACGGACAGAAGCTGCCCACCATCACACACGCCACGGAGCCCTTAACCGTCATCACTTCCGGTAATCATACTGAACAGTTGCCATTTTTCATTTCCAGATCTGCAATTCATCCGGTCGTCTTGGGTCATCCGTGGCTTCTTAAACACAAGCCCAGGATCGAGTGGGGTCAGGGGTCCGTGGCAAAATGGAGTAACCAGTGTCATGCGTCTTGTTTGTTGTCTGCCTGTTCTTCTGTGTCTCCTTCTGTGTTACAGGAGTCGTCGGTGAATCTGTCAAACGTGCCTGAGGAGTACCTTGACCTGAAGGAAGTGTTCAGTAAGTCCCGGGCTGCTTCTCTCCCTCCGCATCGTCCCTACGACTGTGCCATAGACTTAGTGCCAGGGTCTTCTCCGCCTAAAGGCAAGTTATATTCACTTTCTAATCCAGAGAGGGAGGTCATGGAGAAATACATTTCTGATTCTCTGGCAGCTGGGATCATCCGCCCTTCCTCGTCTCCCGCGGGGGCAGGTTTTTTTTTCGTGGTTAAGAAGGACGGGTCGCTGCGGCCGTGCATTGATTACAGAGGACCGAACAACATCACGGTAAAGAATACTTATCCTTTACCGTTGATGTCTTCTGCCTTTGAACGGCTGCAGGGCGCGTCTCTTTTCACGAAATTGGACCTGCGCAACGCTTATTTGGTTCGCATTAGGGAGGGGGATGAGTGGAAGACGGCATTTAACACCCCTAGAGGGCACTTTGAATACTTGGTTATGCCTTTCGGCCTTTCCAGCTCGCCTGCCGTGTTCCAAGCACTCGTTAATGACGTGTTGAGAGACATGGTCGATCAGTTCATTTATGTCTACCTGGACGACATATTGATATTTTCTTCTTCTCTCCAGGAACATGTGCAACACGTCAGACGAGTGCTCCAGCGGCTGCTAGAGAATGGGCTTTTTGTCAAGGCGGAGAAGTGCGTTTTTCATGCACAGTCAGTTCCATTTTTAGGGTATATCGTGTCGTCTGAGGGGGTGCGCATGGATCCTGACAAGGTTAAGGCTGTGGTGGATTGGCCAATCCCAGATTCCCGTAAGGCCCTGCAGAGGTTTTTGGGATTCGCCAATTTTTACCGGCGTTTTATTCGCAATTTCAGCCAACTAGCCGCTCCTCTGACCGCCTTAACCTCCACCGCAATGGCGTTCAGGTGGTCTAATGCAGCTGAGGCTGCATTTTCCAATCTGAAAAGCCGCTTTGTTTCGGCTCCCATTCTTGTCGCCCCTGATCCATCACGTCAGTTTGTGGTGGAGGCTGATGCTTCAGAGGTGGGGGTAGGTGCAGTTCTATCCCAGCGCGCCGCCACGGACGATAATATGCACCCTTGCGCGTTTTTTTTCTCATCACTTATCCGCCGCCGAACGGAATTACGACATTGGTAACAGGGAGCTGCTGGCGGTCAAATTAACTTTGGAAGAATGGCGTAACTGGTTGGAGGGTTTGGGGGTACCTTTCATCGTCTGGACCGATCATAAGAATTTAGAATACATCAGATCCGCTAAACGACTAAACTCTAGGCAGGCTCGGTGGGCTCTGTTTTTCGGTCGTTTCGATTTTTCTCTATCATATCGTCCCGGGTCTAAAAACATCAAACCCGATGCTTTGTCTCGTGTTTTTGATCGTTCCGAGCGCCCGTCCACTCCCGAGTGTATTTTACCTGAGAGACTCATTGTCTCTTCACTCACATGGGAGGTCGAGTCAAAGGTCCACACGGCCTTAGAAGGGGTAACGCCTCTGCCCGGGTGCCCGCCGAGTCGATTATTTGTGCCAGAGAGGTTACGTTCAGACGTTATCCGATGGGGCCATGATTCCAATCTGGCTTGTCATCCAGGGGTTAGTCGTACCAATTTTTTGGTTAAGCAACGATTCTGGTGGCCCTGCATGGCTCGCGACGTTCGCAATTTTGTTTTGGCTTGCTCTGTCTGCGCTCGTGGTAAGACTTCTAATCGTTCCCCAGATGGGCTTCTTCAACCGCTGTCTGTCCCTTCGAGACCCTGGTCCCACATAGCACTAGATTTCATAACAGGCCTCCCTCCTTCACAGGGCAATACGGTGATTTTGACCGTAGTGGACCGGTTCTCGAAGGCGGCACATTTCATCCCCTTGCCCAAATTACCCTCTGCCAAGGAGACAGCGGTTACTGTTATTAATCACGTCTTTCGTATTCATGGCCTCCCGGTAGACGTGGTTTCTAACAGGGGATCCCAATTTACCTCCAGATTCTGGAAGGAGTTTTGCAGATTACTGGGAGCGACTGTTAGTTTGTCGTCTGGGTTCCATCCCCAGAGTAACAGGCAAGCTGAGAGAGCCAACCAGGATTTGTGGAGAACGTTGCGATGTCGGGTAGCTCAGAATCCTTCCTCCTGGAGTCCGCAGCTTCCTTGGGTGGAGTACGTGCACAACTCGTTACCAGTGTCGGCTACGGGCCTGTCGCCTTTCCAGTGTAGTCTAGGTTACCAGCCACCTATCTTTCCTAGTCTGGAATCCGAAGTCGCGGTCCCCTCTGCTCACGCCTTCGTCCAGAGGTGTCATCACACGTGGAGAAGAGCCCGAGAGACTCTTCTTCAGGTGGGAGCGCGCACCAAGGCCCAGGCCAATCGTCACCGGATGAAGCCTCCCGTATACGTCGTCGGTCAAAAAGTGTGGCTTTCTTCCAAGAACATTCCGCTCCGCTCCGTATGTAATAAGTTGGCACCCAAATTCATTGGTCCGTTTACTGTCACCAAAATTCTTAGTCTGGTGACAGTCCGCCTCAAATTCCCCCCAGCGTACCGTAGAATTCATCCCGTGTTCCACGTATCTAAAATCAAACCTGTTTTTCATGCTAACATTAATCCGCCGGTTCCGGTTCCCCCCCCTGCCGCGTCTCGTAGATGGGGAACCCGCTTATTCGGTTCGTCGTATTTTGGACGCTAGGTGAAGGGTACCCGGATTCCGGTACTTGGTGGACTGGGAAGGTTACGGTCCGGAGGAGACGAGTTGGGTTCCTGCCAGGGACATCCTGGATCACTCTCTTATTGATGATTACTATCAACAAGTAGGCTCTCCTGGGAGCGCCAGGAGGCGCTCGTAGGAGAGGGGGTACTGTCACGGTTCATGGATTCATTTACTCGCCCTCGTGTGTTTGTTGTGTGTGTATGGGTGTGAGTGAATGATTGTGTGGGCGTCACCCATTATGGTCTGATTGCGATCTGTTGCCAGCCGTGTCTTGTTAGTGTTTGTTATATATTGTGCGTGTCTTTATGTGGTCTTTGTCAGTTCGTTGCAGGCTGTCCCGGTGTCGTGTTCTCTGTTTGTCTCTCCCTGGTTCTCGGATTCTGGACTATCGTCGTGTGCCCTGTTTTCTGGGTTGGATCATCCTTGGTCTCTGATACCCGCTGTAGCCCTGCGCCACCCGGTTCATCGCCACTCTGCACGCCACCGTTTCTGCACGTCACAGTCTCTGCCTCGACTGTCCTTTTGGAGTGAAGTTATTGTACTGCGTATTCTGTCAATAAATATTGTTATACTTGCATTTGGATCCTCTGTCTGTGTTCATTTCCTGACATTATGCTTCCTTGTGGTGTACCGTTCTCTACAATCATGGTCCTGGAAAAGTTTTGCCCAACTTTGACTTGAATAGTTCTGCCAAATAGAAAATCTTTAATCCATCTTAACATTTTTCCATTAACTCCTGCTTTTCTTAACTTAATTATCAGACCTTCTCTCCACATCATATCATAAGCTTTCTCAATGTCTAAAAATATAGCCACTACACTTTCTCTATTAATCTGCGCTCTCCTTATTTCATACTCTAAACATACTGTAGAATCCATTGTACTTCTTCCTTTCCTAAATCCACTTTGATAATTTAAAATACATCCTTTTGTTTCCAAGTAATATGTTAATCTTTTATTAATCATTTTCTCCATAACCTTACAAATATGAGAAGTCAAAGCAATTGGTCTATAATCATTTGGACTGTTTCCTTCCTTCCCTGCTTTACGTATTGGTACTATTACAGCCTCTTTCCATTTGCTAGGTAATTTCCCACTTTCCCACTGTTACAACACAGAAGGGTCGGAGACAGGAGATCACAGACAGGGATGTTTATTGATACCAGCAGAGTATAACAGCAGTGCAGGTGAGTATGAAGCAACGTAAACGTGAACAACTGAAGTGAAGATAAGTGATACTGTCCTTTTGTGGTTGTAGAAGTGAAGATCTTGAATGGCGTTGAAGAAGATGGACGTTGGATAAGGAGAACACTCACACACGGACTGGAGATCACACGAGGAGAACAGGAGACGCTGGAGACAGGTAAGTAGATTGGTAGGAGTGCTTGAGGTAAGCATACAGGTAAGTTTAGATGCAAACGAGACCGGACAATGTGGTTGTGAGTGTGAGTGTTCTTTATACTGGTGGTGATGAGGTGCTGATGAGGTGCAGGTGCCGGTGATCAGAACTCAGGAGATGGAGTGCGCTGTGATTGGTGGACGGTGGAGCCTGGCGTGTCTGTGACACCCACACCCTGTTATATAATTCCAGAAGTATATTTTTAGATGAATCACTTAATTTAGACATCATTATATAGCATACCTGATCTTTACCTGGTGCAGATACTCTAGTGTTCCTTAAAGCACTATTTAATTCACTTATAGTAAAAGGTAAATTCAATGCATCATCCACATTTCCATAATCTAAATCTATACTAAAATCTCTATGTCTTAATATTGTTTCCTCTCGCCCTCTTCTCCCTTCTTCACTGATATTGTCTGAACTATGAATTTTGACAAATGTTTCCACAATCATTTCAGCCTTTTCTATCTCTGTAATTGCTGTACTCCCATTAATTGTTAATGTTGGATACCTATACTCTCTTCTAATCCCATTCATTTCCCTACCATACCCCAGACCTTATCAATATCCGTTTCTCTACCCACTGTATTACAGAACATCCTCCAATATTCTATTTTTGCTGTTTTCACTGTTCTTCTAACACATGCTTGCGCCTTTCTGTACCTAATTAAGTCCCCAAAATTAAGTGTTCTTTTAAGTCTTTTAAATGCTTTGTTTCTCTCTTTGACTACTCTTCCACATTCTTCTGTCCACCATGGAACAATCCTCTTTTTCTTACTTTCTGTGCGCCTTGGAATTGACTGGACTGCAGCTTCAATTATAGCTCCACTAATACACTGATTTAACTCCTCTGTCTCTTGATTAATATTAATTTCACTCATTATCCCCTCACATACTTCTCTAAATTTACCCCAATCTGCTTTGTCAAAAACCCACCCTCCTGATCTATTTATCTCATTAATTTCTACTCTTGCCCCTACTTCAACAAAAATAGGATAATGGTCACTCCCCATCGTGCTTTCTTTCTTAACTTCCCACCAACATATCCCTGCTATTGACTCAGACACAAAGGAAATATCCATCGCTGTCTCCTTCCCATTTATAACATTTATTCTGGTACCATTTCCATTGTTAATACAAACTAAATTTTTCATATCCATAAATTCTTCTATAACCTTGTCACGGTTCATGGGTTCACTGACTCTCCCTCGTGTGGATGTTTGAGGATGTGCGTGAGTATGTTGTGTGGGCGTTATCTTGTTTATGACTGATTGTGATCTGTGTCAGCTGTGTCTTGTTTCAGTGTTCTATTTAATGTGTGTGCCAACGTGTCGTGTTTGTCAGATCGTTGCAGGCTGTCCTGGTGTGTGCTCGCTCCCTTCCTTTGTGTCTTCCCAGATTTTGGATTATCTGGACTGTTCGGGTGTTGCCCTGTTTTCTGGGCTGGATTATTCCCTCGGTCTCTGGTACCCATTGCAGCCCTGCGTCACCCAGCCCACCACCTTCGGTTTCACGCCTGCCTATGTTCTCTTGTTTATTGTTCTCTGAACATCTGTCAATAAACCTGTATTTACTCGCATTTGAATCTTCTGTACTTCTTTGTCGCTGACGCTGACAGAACGATCTGACCTAATGGATCCAGCGAGGTCGTCCGACTTACAGGAATATCTGAGTAAGAATGCCCAGCGCATGGACCAGCAAGAGGAGCAGGTATTGGCTACTGCTCGGGCCGTACAGGCTTTGGTGACGCAGGTGACCGAGCTTACTACCCAAGTTCAACATCTGTCATCGCCCACTGCGCCAGCCACACCGTCCGTTTCCCACCCACCAGTGAACATCAACAACCAACACAAGCCACGTATTCCAACACCTGAGAGGTATGCTGGAGAACCGAATCTGTGTAGATCATTTTTAACGAAATGTTCTATTTTTTTTCTCTCTGCAACCTATAACGTTTTCTTCGGAGGAGTCTAAGGTGGCGTTGGTCATGATGCTGCTGTCAGGACGTGCGGCGTTGTGGGGAACGGCGGTGTGGGAGAATAACCATCCATGCTGCTCCTCGTTCCTTACACTCTCCCAGGAGATGAGGAGGGTCTTCGATCGCACTGTGGTGGGTCGGGAGGCAGCACGTAAACTCGCTGATCTTCGCCAAGGAAATAGACCCGTTTCGGATTACGCGATTGAATTCCGGACGTTGGCAGCGGAGTGTAAGTGGAACGAGGAGGCGCAGTGGGATATGTTCCTGCATGGGCTGGCTGACCGTGTGTAACAGGAGGTCTACACCTTGGAGTTACCAGTAAAACTCGACGGACTGATTGAGCTGGCGTTACGAGTGGATGCCCGTTTACAAGAACGCGTGGATCGTATGCGGCCAGTGTCAAGGTTTGATTATACGGAGGACGCTGGTGCCAGTGGGTGTAACACGGTCAGTCATCCAGTCGAACACGAGCTCATGCAGGTGGGTAGAGCTCGGCTCTCCCGGGAGGAGAGAGAACATCGGAGAGAGAGAGGACTTTGTATGTACTGTGGTAAAGCTGGACATTTCCTGAGAGAATGTCCCGTAAAAGGTCTAGCCCGGCAGTAGTAGCGAGATTACTGTCGGGTGGGTTACCCATGGAGAAATCCTCTTCAGCGACTCTCCTTCCGGTGAGACTGCAATGGGTATCGGGGTATTACAGCTGCCAGGCACTGATCGACTCAGGAGCGGAGGGGAACCTTCTGGATTATTCATTGGCTAAACATTTACGTATTCCTATATTTCCACTTAATCAGTCCATCTCGGTACATGCTCTCAACGGTCAAGAATTGCCGACCATCACGCATACCACGGGATCTTTGACACTCATCATATCCGGTAATCACACAGAACAGACTTCTTTTTTCATCTCCAGGTCTCCGCTTGTGCCCGTCGTACTGGGTCATCCACAGATGGCTGGTCAAGCACAGACCCAGGATCGATTGGGGCCAGGGTTCGGTGGCTGAATGGAGTAACCACTGTCACGCCTCTTGTTTGTTGTCTGCTTGTTCTTCTGTGTCTTGTTCTGTGTTACAGGAGGAGTCGGTGAACCTGTCAAACGTGCCAGAGAACTACCTCGACCTGAAGGAAGTGTTCAGTAAGTCCCGGGCTGCTTCTCTTCCTCCGCATCGTTCCTCTGACTGTGCCATAGAGTTATTGCCAGGAACTTCTCCGCCTAAAGGCAAGTTATATTCACTTTCTAATCCAGAAAGGGAGGTCATGGAGAAATATATTTCTGATTCTTTGGCAGCTGGACTCATCCGCCCTTCCTCGTCTCCCGCGGGGGCAGGTTTTTTTTCGTGGGTAAGAAGGATGGCTCGCTGCGGCCGTGCATTGATTACAGAGGACTGAACAACATCACGGTAAAGTATACTTATCCTTTACCGTTGATGTCTTCTGCCTTTGAACGGTTGCAGGGAGCGTCTCTTTTCACGAAATTAGATCTGCGCAACGCTTATCATTTGGTCCGCATAAGGGAGGGGGATGAGTGGAAAACAGCATTTAATACCCCCAGAGGGCACTTTGAATACTTGGTTATGCTGTTCGGCCTTTCCAACTCGCCCGCTGTTTTCCAAGCACTCGTCAATGATGTGTTGAGAGACATGGTCGATCAGTTCATTTATGTCTACCTGGACGATATATTGATATTTTCTTCCTCTCTCCAGGAACATGTTCAACACGTCAGACGAATGCTCCAGAGGCTGTTAGAGAATGGGCTTTTTGTCAAGGCGGAGAAATGCGTGTTTCATGCACAGTCAGTTCCGTTTTTGGGTTATATCGTCTCGTCTGAGGGAGTACGCATGGATCCTGACAAGGTTAAGGCTGTGGTGGATTGGCCAATCCCAGATTCCCGCAAGGCCCTGCAGAGGTTTCTGGGATTCGCTAATTTTTACCGGCGTTTTTATTCGCAATTTCAGCCAACTAGCCGCTCCTCTGACTGCCTTAACTTCCACCACAACTATGTTCAGGTGGTCTAATGCAACTGAGGCTGCATTTTCCAACCTTAAGATCCACTTCGTTTCAGCTCCCATTCTTGTAGCCCCTGATCTGTCACGTCAGTTTGTGGTGGAGGTTGATGCGTCAGAGGTGGGGGTAGGTGCAGTTCTCTCCCAGCGTACCGCCGCGGACTACAAGATGCACCCATGCGCGTTTTTTTCTCGTCGTTTATCTGCTGCCGAACGCAATTATGACATTGGTAACAGAGAGTTGTTGGCGGTCAAGTTAGCGTTGGAGGAATGGCGTCACTGGTTGGAAGGCTCGGGGGTACCTTTTATCGTCTGGACCGATCACAAGAATCTGGAATACATCAGGTCTACCAAACGACTGAACTATAGGCAGGCTCGGTGGGCCCTTTTTTTCAGTCGCTTCGATTTTTCCCTATTGTATCGTCCCGGGTCTAAGAACATCAAACCCGATGCTTTGTCTCGCGTTTTTGATCGTTCCGAGCGCCCATCTACTCCCGAGTGCATTTTACCCGAGAGTCTCTTTGTCTCTTCACTCACATGGGAGGTCGAATCGAGGGTCCGCACGGCCTTAGAAGGGGTAACGCCTCCGCCTGGGTGCCCACCGAGTTGGTTATTCGTGCCAGAGGAATTACGGTCAGACATTATCCAGTGGGGTCATGGTTCTAATGTAGCTTGTCATCCAGGAGTCAGTCGTACCAGTTTTTTGGTCAAGCAATGATTTTGGTGGCCCTTAATGGCTCGTGACATTCAAAGCTTTGTTTTGGCTTGCTCAGTCTGTGCTCGCGGTAAGACTTCCAATCGTCCCCCAGATGGGCTTCTTCAACCGCTGTCTGTCCCTTCGAGACCCTGGTCCCACATAGCGCTAGATTTCATTACAGGCCTCCCTCCTTCACAGGGTAATACGGTAATTTTAACCGTAGTGGACCGGTTCTCGACGGCGGCACATTTTATTCCCTTGCCCAAATTACCTTCAGCCAAGGAGACAGCGGTTACTGTCGTAGATCACGTCTTTCGTATTCATGGCCTCCCGGTAGACGTGGTCTCCGACAGGGGATCCCAGTTTACTTCCAAATTTTGGAAAGAATTTTGTCGTTTGCTGGGAGCGACTGTCAGTCTATCGTCTGGGTTCCACCCCCAGAGTAACAGGCAAGCTGAGAGAGCCAACCAAGACTTGGGGAGAATGTTATGATGTCGGGTGGCTCAGAATCCTTCCTCCTGGAGCCAGCAGCTCTCATGGGTGGAGTACGCCCACAATTCGTTACCAGTGTCTGCTACGGGCCTGTCGCCATTTCAGTGTAGTTTAGGGTACCAGCCACCTATTTTTCCTGATCTGGAATCCGAAGTCGTGGCCCCCTCCGCCCACGCCTTCGTCCAGAGGTGTCGTCACACATGGAGAAGAGCCCGTGAGACTCTTCTTCAGGTGGGAGCGTGCACTAAGGCTCAGGCCGATCGCCACTGGCTGAAGCCACCCGTATACGCTGTCGGTCAAAAAGTGTGGCTTTCTTCTAAGAACATTCCTCTTCGCTCCGTTTGTAATAAACTTGCACCCAAAATTCATTGGCCCGTTTCCTGTCACTAAAATCCTTAGTCCGGTGACAGTCCGCCTCAAATTTCCTCCGGCGTACAGGAGAATCCATTCCGTTTTTCACGTGTCTAAAATCAAACCTGTTTTTCATTCCCACATTAATCCGCCGGTTCTGGTTCCCCCCCCCCCCCCCCCCCGCGTCTTGTAGATGGGGAACCTGCTTATTCGGTTCGTCGTATTTTGGACGCTAGACAGAGGGCACGCGTATTTCAATACTTGGTGGACTGGGAAGGTTACGGTCCGGAGGAGAGAAGTTGGGTCCCTGCCAGGGACATCCTGGATCACTCTCTTATTGATGATTACAATCAACAGGTAGGTTCTCCTGGGAACGCCAGGAGGCGTTCTTAGGAGAGGGGGTACTGTCACGGTTCATGGGTTCACTGACTCGCCCTCGTGTGGATGTTTGAGGATGTGCGTGAGTATATTGTGTGGGCGTTATCTTGTTTTGACTGATTGTGATCTGTGTCAGCTGTGTCTTGTTTCAGTGTTCTATTTAATGTGTGTGCCAACGTGTCGTGTTTGTCAGATCGTTGCAGGCTGTCCTGGTGTGTGCTCGCTCCCTTCCTTTGTGTCTTCCCGGATTTTGGATTCTCTGGACTGTTCGTGTGTTGCCCTGTTTTCTGGGCTGGATTATTCCCTCGGTCTCTGGTACCCATTGCAGCCCTGCGTCACCCAGCCCGCCACCTTCGGTTTCACGCCTGCCTATGTTCTCTTGTTTGTTGTTCTCTGAACATCTGTCAATAAACCTGTATTTACTCGCATTTGGATCTTCTGTACTTCTTTGTCGCTGACGCTGACAAACCTCTCCATTAATATCATTATAATTATCCCACAATGTATTATGACCATTAAAATCTCCACAACAAATAACCTTACCCTCTAAGTGAACTAATAATTCTTCCAAATTCCCCAAGGTTAATCTCTGGCATGGATTATAATAATTTGCTATTTTAATATTACCCTCCTCTGTCCATACCTCCATTATAATAAATTCCAGTTCTTTCCCTCTAGCTGTTACCCTATACTGAATATTTTGTTTAATAAATATTGCACAACCTCCACCATTACCATTGGCTCTGTCTCTCCGAATACTATCATAACCTGTAATTATAAAATCTAATGATGGTTTTAACCAAGTTTCCTGTATGCAAATTATATCTGGTTTTGCTTCTAACTCATTAATAAATCCTTTGAATTCCTGTCCATTAGCTACTAAACTTCTTGCATTCCACTGAATAATAAGCATTAACCTTGTCCATTCTGGCTGGACGATTTTCCTTCTGATTCAAGTCTTCTATTGATTTGTTCCCAAGACATGTGTTTGACTGACAAAAATTTCTCAGCACCTCTCACAATTACTTTAATTCTCTCTGTTTTATGTCTCACTTGATCCGTACAGTTAATGACATATGCTATAAATAGAATTAAATTCTCCATACTCACGGAAATGTCTCTCAAATTTCTTTGTCCTCCCAAGACATTTCCTTCATTACCTGTCCTCTCCTTTGTTTCCCCCTCTCCTTGAATTCTTTTCACTGCCTCTGCATAGCTTATGTTGTTTTTAACTTTGACTTTCTGGACTTCCACTGCTCTTTTTCTTACATCACATCCTCCAAATGCTACATTATGATCCCCACCACAGTTGCAACATTTAGCCTTCACATTTTCTCCACATTCTTCATATCTATGTTCTCCACCACATTTAGGGCATCTTTGTTTACCTTTACACACTGCAGCAATGTGCCCATACCTTTGGCATTTGTAACACCTAAGAGGTGGTGGAACATATTCCCTGACTGGATAACTCATGTATCCTACTTTGACCCTGTCCGGAAGTTTATCATCTTGAAACTCAATTAAAACCAACAAGCTTGCAGTTCTTTCTCCATTTATTGTTTTATTTAATCTCCTTAAACTCTTTACATTTCCTCCTTGGATGTTTTTTTTTTGATGTTATCCAGGTCTTCTTCAGTTGGAATGCCCCATATTACTCCTTGAGTTCCCTTCCTTCCATTTATTACTTTTCTATCCGCTACCTTCTTTTTACATACATTTCCAATGAGCAATGCTTTTCTCCTTTGTTCCTCTGTTTTACATATTAACATAATGTTTCCATCTCGAAGTATTCTTGCCATTTCTATTTCACCTAGCTTCTTTTTTAATTCTTGGGTAAGTGCAATTGGACTTAAGCGTATGTGCTCATCTTCTTTCCTAAACATAAGGATAACTTTGAATTCTCCATCGTCCATCTTCCTCCGCACCATTCGCTCGTTTTCCTCAACACTATTCTCCTCCAACCCCCTTTTTTGACTTAGATTAGTCCTCTCAATCCCCCCTTCTCCCTGCCTTCTTCCTCTACCCCTCTCTTTTTCACCCCCAGCAGCCATCCACTCCTCACTATCCATATCATCAACATCCTCATACCAAGATCCTGCCATCCTGACCCATTCACTAACCAGCTCATGCCCTCCGCCTTCCTTCAGCTTCCCACTTTGTGCCAGCGTCCTTGGTATTATTTTGCTCGCAAACACTTTTCAGATTCGCAACTCACGTATAGCGCCGTCCGTCCTCTGTGAGAAAAAACGAACTCTACTCGACTGATTGCATTCTTTCTCCGTGGTGCGCTAATTCTTCTTCTTGTGTCTATTGACGGTTTGTAAAATAGCATATGGGTGCATTACCGCCACCGACTGAACTGGAGCGGAGCCTCAATGCGTAGGAAAAAAAAAAATATATATATATATTATTCTTGGATAATTTCCTGTTTCTCTCAGATAACGTTTAAGCTATTCTAATATTTTGATCTCTGTGCTACTTGCTTAGTTTTTACCAAAATCATATTCTTTATATACCTTCTTGACTTCCTGTATTTTTGTTTAATTTTAAACCGTTCCAGACGTCACTAGAGATTTTTATTATTATAATTATTATTATTATTATTATTATTATTATTAAACACATACAGGGGATACATGAAATGGATTATGAAACAAAATACAAAAAAAGACGTATAAAAAAAGCAAGCAAAAAATGATTTAACATAAACATCTAGGACAATAAATAATTATATATAACAAAAAAAAAACTTTCACTTTCAGGAAATACAGAGGAGGTATCGTTATAATGAAAGAATCATTTTTTCAGCAGTAGTGCAGTTTTAACAGCTTTCTTGTTGAGCGATGAACAAAGAGAGTCATAAAATAGTTTTAGATCAATACAGAAAAGCGTAATGTTGGGCATACAGTCAGTAACTTTACACTGTGTGCAGAATTATTAGGAAAGTTGATTTTCTGATCATATTTTTTTTCCAAGCACATTTTACCAATTCCAAACCACATCAATCTTACTAACTACTATTAATTTTGTATTTAATCATTTATAAGTGATATATAATTGTTCATGAAGGCTGGAAATGAAAAATGCCTCACATTCAGGTGTGCATAATTATTAGGCAGGTTTTCTTTTACAGGCAAAATGACCCAAAAATAGATTTATCTCAGACTGAAAAGTCAAAAATTATTAAATGCTCATGAGAAGGATGCAATACTAATGCAATACTAGAAATTGCAAAGTTAAAGCATGACTAATGGACAGCATATCCCTCATTAGGTCAGCAGGGTCATACAAAAACAGGTGGAAAAGGAAAGACAAATGTTAACTGCAAAATAATTAAGAATTAAGGTGAATAATTAAGTGTGAAACGATCAGGAACCCTTTAGTCTCCAGCGCCACCATTTTCCAGAACTGCAACCTACCTGGAGTCTCCAAAAGTGCAAGGTGTTAGGATCTCAGAGACTTAGGTTAGCTAAAGAACCCGAAAAAATGACCCGCACTTAATAAGAATCACAAGCTGAAGTGTTGTAAAATACATGAAGACTGGATTTTTATAGGCTTTATAGACAGACAGATTGAGAGTGACTCTTGAAGGACCAGCACCACATCCTCTTGTACCACTGTTTGAAGAATTTATCTTCCAGAATCTGGCAGTAAGTTTTGGAAGAACATTTTTAGTCCATATCTGCAAGAAGGACATTTCAGGATAAGAGATGGACCAAACTTGATATGTTAGAAAAGCAAAACATATGGAGCTGGTTAAGCAATGCAAAGTCCAAAATGTATTTGTTTACAAATCGTGCACTTTGGTAAAAAGCGTTTTGAGATCATAACATAATATTGTGCAAGGAGATGTGAAAACAAGTCTTTATTAACCCATAATCTGACCCTGTAATCATAGCTGTGTATGAAAACGATTTATGTAAAGTGCTGTTTTACTGCCTCTAGTGTTCATTTCTGTTGGAAACTACAGTGATATGTACGTATTGGTACGTATTTTGTGACTTGCAAAAATGTTCCCACAAGTACGTCTTTCCATTAGACCAGGTTAGGAATTTGAATGATCAGAAATTAAATTAACTGATGTGTGACTATAGGCATGCACATGTTCTATTCACATTACAGTGTTTACAAGTTGACAAGACTGTAACGCTTCAAAATTGTTTGACACAATTGAAAAGAAATTATGAAAATAATTTCCCTTGTCCTATATGTATGAAGGTGAATGATGTATGCTAGATTTGGATGATGTGAATAATTTTAGCCTGGATAGTCCTATGATCTATGCCAGGTAGAGATGTTGTAAGGTTGTAGTAGTGAGGGTGTGTTCTGTATGTTGTGTAAAGGAGATGGGTGGTGTCTATCCTATCATAATCTGTGTTGTATAATTTAGTTCCAGTTCTACACTGGGAGGCCATGTAGCTAAGAGTGCTATGAGGTGTGAATGGCCTCTAGAAGTTACCTCCACCCCATCTCCTACATGTCAAGTTGTGTGTGTCCTGGCTTGATTCAGGTGGGACCAGACACCCTTGTGGAATCTGGCCCTAAAAATGGCAGCCGTCAGTCTGAAAAGGGAAACAGACACAGAGAGAAAAAGAGTTTAATCTTGAACCTTTACACAAACTGCATTAAGATAGATGGTGCTTAAGATACTGTAGATTATCTTAATTTTTCTTTAATGGTCTTAGCCAGAGAGTTGTTGCAGATGGCATGTTTCTGCAAAGATGGTCACTAAGCTACTGTTGCAGTTGTGCTTTCACAGTCTGCTGTGTTGTGAGCATTCCCACATAGCAACATTGTGTCGGCATGTGGCATGATGATCTGGCCCACATGCTGCAATGAATTACGGTCCTTGTGTGGGCCGCTTCTGTTTGCCAGATCTAAACCACAAGCAGGCCACAGCAATGCCACATGTCAGCCAAGAGCAAAGAAATAAACCTAAACTGGACCTTATCTGAGCCACAAAATCTGTGTATATTAAATATGGAGTCATCTGAGCCTTAGTAAGCTGTTAACAAGCAGAATCACTGAAGGAAAGAAGAAAACGGAAAAAAAGACGAGCAGAAACACAAGAACTACAACTGACTTCAGCCACAGCCTTAGATGAAATCAACTGAAGATGAAAGACATTAAACCTCTCAAGATCTCAACAGAGGATGATTAAACAACTCCACAAACAGCATTACCAGCTTCACTTATTACTAACCAGATTGACTTTATTTATGTTAGAAATCTACAAAAGTTATTGAGAATTAACAGAGGTTTAACTGTTTCATTTGAAGTCACCATAATGGTGATTAGTGTTTCCATTAGTTGGGCTCTTAACTCTTATTATACACTTGTCTTTTCTGGCTGCTGTGACAGTGTGTTTGTTAAACACATTTGCAGTAGCAAAGGAAGCTAAAGCAAAATGACATCAAGTGATGATGTTTGTCTGTTGATTGTTTTGTGGTCATCATGAAATGGCCTGATGTCATTTGAATCTTACAATTGTGTTGTGCTATTAATACATCTACATTATAAATGTACATTGTGTTACTACAGCGTGAGCTCCTGTAGCAATCAGAAGATTTTAACAGACATGAGCACTAAAGATTAATCTATAGTGACACACACAGACATCAAGAATCAGCATATGAATCTCAACAATGGTGACAATCAAAAGTGGGATGCATGCTGGGTACCAGCATAGTACAAAACACCCAGCATGCATTGCAGCATGGCACTTTTGATTGTCACCATTGTTGAGATTCATATGCTGATTCTTGATGTCTGTGTGTGTCATCATAGATTAACTTTTTGTTCTCATGTCTGTTAAAATCTTCTAACTGATTGCTGCAGGAACTCATGCTGAAGTAACACAGGGTTTATAATGTAGATGTATTAATAGCACAACACAATTGTTAGATTCAAAAGACATCAGGCCATTTCATGATGACCACAAAACAATCAAAAGACAACCATCATCACCTGATGTCATTGTGCTTTAGCTTCCTTTGCTACTGCAAATGTGTTTAACAAACACACTGTCACAGCAGCCAGAAAAGACAAATATAAAATAAGAGTTAAGAGCCCAACTAATGGAACCACTAATCACTGCTATGGTGACTTCAAATAAAACATATTAGAGTTAAACCCCTGTTAATTCTCAATAACAACTTTTGTAGATTTCTAACATAAATAAAGTCAGTCTGGTTAGTAATAAGTGAAGCTGGTAATGCTGTTTGTGGAGTTGTTTAATCATCCTCTGTTGAGATCTTGAGAGGTTTAATGTCTTTCATCTTCAGTTGATTTCATCTAAGGCTGTGGCTGAAGTCAGTTGTAGTTCTTGTGTTTCTGCTCATCTCTTTTTCTGTTTTCTTCTTTCCTTCAGTGATTCTGCTTGTTAACAGCTTATTAAGGCTCAGATGACTCTATACTTAATATACACAGATTTTGTGGCTCAGATAAGGTCCAGTTTAGGTTTATTTCTTTGCTCTTGGCTGACATGTGGCATTGCTGTGGCCTGCTTGTGGCCCAGATCTGGCAAACAGAAGCGGCCCACACAATGACCGTAATTCAGTGCAGCATGTGGGCCAGATCATCATGCCACATGTGCCAGATGTGGGCCGGATCTGGGCCGACACAATGTTGCTATGTGGGTTATGACACCCAGGTCTGCTGGGGGAATCTCTTTAAATTATGCTGTTTACATTAGCCAGATCTGTGATCAAAGCATCAGATCACCATTTGTACTGCTGTGCTATTTGTTTAGCAATTGGTATTTATGGTGTCATTCAAACACTTGACCATTTGGACTTCTGTAGTCTGTAAAGACTGTAGAGTTTCTGCATGATATTAACATTGCACACAACTTTCATTACATGTCCAGTAAAATAACTTCCCTGATCAGATCTCATGTGAGCTGATGCTCCACGAGAGGAGTTTGCTAACACTTGCGCTACTTTGTTTGTGGTTTTGTTGCAAGGGAAAACCAAAACTAGACCATCCCCTGTGAAGGCCTCATCGACACGACAGCCAGTGGCACAGATCCCCAACAAACCGTTTCCATACCGGTGTGATGAATCCGATCTTCAACTACATGGAACTGGATTAAATTAATAATTTGACTGTTGCGATCCCAATCTAACTTATGACCTGTAATGCTGCCTGAATCATAATCATGCACTGTTCGTTGTTGGCCAGAGGAGAACTGGCCCCCCGACTGAGCCTGGTTTCTCCCAAAGTTTTCTTCTCCATTTTGGGGCGGTCGAGGCCTAATGGATAGAGAGTTGGACTTATAACCCAAAGGTCATGGGTTTGAGTCTCAGGTCTGGCAGGGATTGTTGGTGAGGGGAGTGAATGTCCAGCACTCTCTCCACCCTCAATACCACGACTGAGGTGAGACCCTTGAGCAAGGCACTGTACCCCCAACTGGTCCCTGGGTGCCGCAGCAATGGCTGCCCACTGGTGTGTGTGTGTGTGTGTGTGTGTGTGTGTGTGTGTGTGTGTGTGTGTGTGTGTGTGTGTGTGTGTGTGTGTGTGTGTGTGTGTGTGTGTGTGTGTGTGTGTGTGTGTGTGAAACACACACACACACTTGGATGGGTTAAATGCAGAGCACAAATTCCTAGTATGGGTCACCATACTTGTCCACATGTCACTTCACTTTTTTCACTTTGTCACCTGTTGGAGTTTGGGTTCCTTGCTGCTGTCGCCTTTTGGCTTGCTTAGTTGGGGACACTTGATATTCAACAGTGTTTTTGATCTGTCTGCATTGACACCATATGTGTATCCTTAAGAAAAAGAAGTATACTTCAAGTTCTTTTTATCAAGTATACTTAAGTAAAGTTCAAGTATATATTTATAAGTATACTTTATGTAGAAAGTATACTAGTATCAATGTATTAGTAGTAAACTTGTAAGTGTACTATTTTAATACCGCTTGGGACTAAATTGGCCCAAATGAAGTATACATTTAAGTGTACTATAAGTGTAACAGTAGTAAACTTTAAGTACACAACTAGTTCACAGCTACGTTTCTCATTTGTACTGCATGTGTAGTACAAGTGAACTTATAAGTATACTAGTTACTTATAAGTTAATACTAGTAGTACATTTTTAGTATATGAAAGTACACTTTGAAATATACTCTCAGTAAACTACTAGTTTAGTGCAAGTATACTTGTAAGTTTTCTTTAAGTGAACATGACATTACACTTATAATTACTTTTTATATATTATTTTTGGACTTTAAGTATACTATGTTCCTATTTAGGTATTATTTTATATACTTGAAATACCTTTAACTGTACTTTAACTCTTTCCATTTTAAAAACATTTTATTCTAGCTTCATGAATCTTTTTTTTTATCAACACTTAAATGTTGGTAAGTTTCATTTTAAAAAAAAAAAAAAAAAAAAAAAAAAAAGGAAACATTTTAAACAAAAAGCTGAGAAATTTGCATTTTTGTCAAAGACTATGTCCGGATGGGATTCAGAACGATGATCAAACACAGGTGGAGTAGATCAAGTCCAAAAAAAAAACCCTAAAGCTTCATAGTCCTCATTCAGTAATGTTAGGCAGTTTTGATTTATATGCTGTTTAATGTGTTTTACATTTGCGTGAGTTTTCTATCGCTTGTTTCAGCTTCTTCTCCTGCATTTTGATCTGGAGATTCTGTACTCTTTCAGAAGATACGTAACAGCGCCCCCTACCGTGTAGCCTGAAAATTCAGTCAATGGCGAGAAAAGAGTGAAGTAGATTTGGAGTAAATTCCTATGTAACTACCAGTGGACTAGCCTACACAAAAATTCAGATACTCAGAATTAGGAATATATCTGTTTTCTTTATAAATCAATATTTTCAAACAATGTACTTTTAACTACACTTTTATAAATATACTTTTAAGTATATCTCGATCAAAAGACTGAGTCCAAGTAAGGCCAAATATACTTAGACTTTTCTGTCAGTATAAGTCAAGTATACTTAAGTGCAATTTTAAGTATATTTCTCAGAAGTACATAAAGTATATTTCCTAGAAGTATATAAAAAGTAGACTGAAAGTATACTTTCTTATTTTTAGTTTAAAAGAAGTATACTATTTGTACACTTGAATAAACTTCTTTTTCATAAGGGTATGCGAACTGAACTGAGCTGGACGATGACATCACTGTTTTCTCCAGAGCCGATGTATAGATGAATTAACTAAATTAATGGATTAATTAAGGAATGAATCAATAATGAACTTACTTAAGCTGGACAATGACAGCCAAAATTATTTGCCAGTTATCACTGTAAAGCTGCTTTGACACAATCTGCATTGTAAAAAGTGCTATATAAATAAAGGTGTTCGCCAACAGCTGTTTATGGCCATTGTGATCAAATTTTACCAACAGGAAATTCTGGCAGTGTCAGAAGATTTGATGCACAGTCCTGGGCTGCGTCCGAAAACTAAAAAACACTGCCCTCGGAGGATGCATTCCAAAGTAGGAAGGCATCAAGGCATGTCTGAATCCAATGTTAGCGTCACTTCCTATCTCCTGTCTACCTTCATCTGAACAATTCTTAATGGCAGCATAGATGTATCCTTTACTGCCTTTGATATCCCACAATACTGCGTGTTCCATTCTGTGACAGTTGAGCTAAAAATAAAGATGCCATCTGAAAGTTGCAGTTGGTGGTCAGTTTCTGTTTAAATGTATTGTTTATGAACATTTATCACTTTTGATATCATTTCTAGCGAGAAATTACTATTGTAGTAATTGTAACAAATTTATTCTTTAGGATAAAGATGCATCATCTCGTTTTCAAGGGGGTCCTAATACATGAAAGTTAGATAACATAAAACAAGACAAAACAACAACAACAACAATCACCTCATTCAAAACAACAAACACACCACTACAAAATTACCACATAAAATATGTTTGCCTAACATTAATATATATAAACATAGATATATCATCTAAAGCAATGACAACAAGTTTCAAAGCAAAGAAACAAACCATTTTTAAACGTAAAAAATGAAGTCATGCAGGAAAAATGGAGTAATGAGCGAATACTTCTAGATAGCTGGTAGCTCACTGGTCTGTAATGACGTTAAAGAGATCAGCCAGTGGGTACATGAGGATATGAGAGGTAGGGCTGAACGATTAATCTCAATTAAACCATACGTGATTTGGCAAAGGCCAATTATTTTATGCGCAGTTTGTCAGAGCTGTACGGCTCTGTGATCAGTAGTAAATGCTTCTCCATCTGAAAGCCAGAGGGCGCTCTTGCGCAGAAGCTGCAAATATGCCTTGATTGATTAAACATGACTAATAAACACATGACTGCCTTATTCTGTGTAAAGCCCTGGATACACTGCACGATTTTAGCAATCCTATAAGATCATTACTTTATCACACTGTGCCACATGGATCTACTAAACTTGGGTACGACATGCATGTAGACTGTACGATGATGATACCTATTGAATCGTATAGGCTACGATGCAAGTTTCTATAGAAGAATAAAACGTCATCAGCATGCGCTAGTGGTAAACAAACCACCATGCTGAATCACACTTTGGCAGTTGTAGTTTTTATGTGTGCTGAAAATAAAAAGGAAGCGGCGAAAGAAGAAGGGAAAAGAGCTTGAGGTAAGCAGTTTTAAGTTAGCGCCATGTCGCTTTGATTTCATGTGTCATTTTTATTGGCTGGTCAGTAGACGTAGGTCGTAGCAGCAAACACACTGCGAGTTGATCACGCTGAATTTCTGACACTGTCAGGCTATCTTTGGTCGCAAGACCGGGAAAATGGCCGTCTTTGAACCTCTCTCACTGTATGACATAGGACCACCGATTAAGAGCCACGATCACAGAAATTGCCATGATTGTTTCACGATGGCAATCTTTCGTCTGGGACAGCCAAAAATTGTTCAGTGTATTCTGGGCTTAAAAGGCCACATCATCTCAGAAGGATGCTCAACTGTTGTTATGAAGCCTGGAAAGATGTTTGACACGTGTTGCTTTTTTCAAATGCACATTATAAACGACATTTGTGTAAATGTCATGTTTGTTCTTACTTTCTTTTTGCTTTAGTTTTGCTTATTTATTTTATGTGATGTTTTAATGGAAAGCACTTTGGTCAGCTTGTGTTGCTTTTAAATGTGCTATACAAATAAACAAACATAAACTCAAACTCGTAGTGCTATTAGATGGATTAGCATGGAGCCATACTTCATTGACAAGCCGTGCATAAAAAAAAAAAATAATCGCAGCTTTGTAATTTCATAATCGCACTAAGCCGTTTAAGCGCAAATTCAATGTTATTTTTCTAATTGTGTGATTAATCATGCAGCCCTAATGAAAGGGAAGTTTAATATATCTAGGCTCAATTCCATCAGATCCAGCACCTCTATTAGAGCTATGCTGATCAATAACCTTCAGAACTTCAGAACCTTCAGAATGTTGCTGCTGTGGGAAGCTGCAATGTTTGGCAATACTCTCGGCTTACCTTGCAGCTGATAGCTTCCACATTAACTGTGAACGCCGCCATTTTTTTCGCCTGCTGTCTGAATCTTTTGGCGACTCTGCAGCACCACCGAGATGGCAATATGTTGATAGTCAAAATGCTACTTTGGATTATCCTGTTTGACACTGTTGTAACAGCCATTCCATGGCTGTCTTACCTGGCAGCGGAACTTCACCGGCTTCGATTCCCTTCTGTGACTCCTTTCTGCCTCCTCAGCCATCGTGACATTCTCTGCCACGAAAATATCCACCGTGGATCCTGCAGGAACTTCTCCTACAATAATTCCAACTCTATTAGCTCCTTTTGGTCCACCGGTCCTCATAAACCCTGTAACATCGGGAAAGCTGCTGACCATAGTGTGCTAGCGCCTCTGCTAGCAGATCCTGCTGCTCCATCTAATGGATTTACATTTGCACTCTTTAATGTCCGATCTATCTCTAATAAAGCTCCTCTAACCTCGGACATTATCTTGGATTCAAAACTCTCTTACTAAGACTTGGCAACAGCCAGAGGACTATTTCCACCTCAACCACCCTTACGAAAAAGAAATTTATTCAAGTGTGCTATTAGTATACTTCTTTTAAACTAAAAAATAAGAAAGTATACTTTCAGTCTACTTTTTATATACTTCTCAGAAATATACTTTATGTAAGATATATACCAACAATTGCACTTAAATATACTTGACTTATACTGACAGAAAAGTCTAAGTATATTTGGCCTATAGGCCTACTTAGACTTTTGATCGAGATATAGCCTACTTAAAAGTAGGCTATTTTTATAAAAGTATAGTATAAAAGTACATTGTTTGAAAATATTGATTTATAAAGAAAACAGATATATTCCTAATTCCATAATATTAAAAACGTTAACCCAGATGACCTGAACAGATTAATTAGTAAATATCTTTATTCTATTTCCCCTCCATTCTGTACTGCTAATCTGGTGGATAATTACAATGACTGTTTATCCCATTCATTAAATTCTTCAGCTCCCCTGAAAACCTGTATAGTCTCAATTAATAGGTCCTCTCCATGGTACACCACTAAACATATGAAAAGGATGGGCCGACATCTTGGGAAACTAAAGAAAACTGGTCTAACCATTCATCAACAAATGTACACAGATTATCTTCTTATAAAAGTGCCATGACTGCTGCTAAATCTTCCTTCTATTCTGACATTATCAGCACCAATGAAAATGACACTCGGACTTTATTCTCCACTATTATCAAACTATTTAAGCCTGCAGACACCGCAATTCACCTTACCTCCACTGCTCAGTGTAATACATTTTTGGAATTTTTTAGTACCAAAATTACTAATATTCATCACCAGTTGAATTCGTCAGCCTCTGCATACAACTGCACACCCTGGATTACCACACTGGACCCACCATCTTCCATTCTATCAACTTTTCAATCACCATCTGTCGAAGAAATCACCAAACTTTTGGAACGGACTATAGCAACTCAACTTCAAGCCCACCTTCATAACAGTAACCTCTATGAACTTTTTCAGTCTGGTTTTCGCCACAATCATAGCACAGAATCAGCCTTGGTAAAAATCACTAACGATGTTCGACTTGCAGGTGACAATGGCCTTTTATCCATCCTGATTCTTCTTGACCTTACCGCAGCTTTTGACACCATCTCCCACCCAATTCTTCTGGAACGTCTGGCTGACATCGGGATCACTAACAATGCATTAGTCTGGTTCAGATCATATTTACAAAATAGAAAACATTTCATTCAGGGAAAAAATGTCACATCAAAAACTGTCACAGTTACTCATGGTGTCCCTTGGGGTTCAGTGCTGGGACCACTGCTTTTTATCATCTACATACTACCGTTTGGCAACATTTTCCGTCATTCTGGGATCAATTTTCATTGTTACGCCGATGATACCCAACTTTATCTCTCCACAAAACAAAACACCTATTTACCCCCTTCTGCCCTTACCCCTGTCTACAAACTGTTAGTAACTTGATGTTATTCAATCATCTCAAACTCAATGGAAATAAAAGCGAGGTTCTCCTCATTGGTTCAAAGGCTACACTCTCCAAAACCCAACCATTCACTATATCACTTGATGGCTCTCAGATTCCCACCTCCTCCCAAGTCAAAATTCTCTGCATCATTCTGGACAGTGCACTTTCTTTTGACCCCCACATCAGCAATATCACTCACACTGCATATTTTCACCTCCGCCCCTCTCTCACCCAACACAATACTCTGGTCGTTATTCATGCATTGGTCACTTCCCGCATTGACTATTGCAACACCCTCCTCATTGGCATCCCAAATAAACTTCTTCATCACCTCCAATCCATCCAGAATTCTGCAGCTCGGGTTGTCACCCGTACCAGATCAATGGACCACATCACATCCCTTCTTACTTAGCTCCACTGGCTTCCTGTTCCCTACCGGATCAATTACAAAAATTTTTTGTTAACTTTCAAAACCCTTTATAACCTTGCCCCCCATCTGTCTCAGACCTGCTTCTTCCCTACATTCCTTCCCAATCACTTCGTTCATCCGCGGCTGCAATTTTAACTGTACCAACATTAAGACTTAGCACCATGGGGGCCAGAGCTTTCAGCTACTCTGCCCCACGTCTTTGGAACATAGAATCCAACAACTGGACTCTCTTCATCAATTCAAATCACTGCTAAAAACACACCTGTTTAGATTAACATACCCTACATAATTCACACCATATTCATTTTGACTTTGTTTATTAGTTTAATCGATTTTATTACTCAGTTGTACTGCTATTATATTGTTGGGCTTGTATTGGTGTTTTTTCTATTTTGTTTTGTAAAGTGTGCTATTCATGTAGGAATAATTAGATGTTAGATTAGAACAAACAGTGGGAAACAAGTTTTCAAATACTTGGGCAATAGATAGGGAATCATGTACTATTGTGTTTTCATCTCTGCTTAATACAGTTATCTGAAGTATTTAATAAAACTTTTATATTACCCTTACGAAAAAGAAGTTTATTCAAGTGTGCTATTAGTATACTTCTTTTAAACTAAAAATAAGAAAGTATACTTTCAGTCTACTTTTTATATTCTTCTCAGAAATATACTTTATGTACTTCTGAGAAATATACTTAAAATTGCACTTAAGTATACTTGACTTATACTGACAGAAAAGTCTAAGTATATTTGGCCTTACTTGCACTCAGTCTTTTGATCGAGATATACTTAAAAGTATATTTATAAAAGTATAGTATAAAAGTACATTGTTTGAAAAAATTGATTTATAAAGAAAACAGATATATTCCTAATTCTGAGTATCTGAATTTTTGTGTAGGCTAGTCCACTGGTAGTGTACATAGGAATTTACTTCAAATCTACTTCACTCTTTCCTCGCCATTGACTGAATTTTCAGGCTATACGGTAGGGGGCGCTGTTACGCATCTTCTGAAAGAGTACAGAATCTCCAGATCAAAATGCAGGAGAAGAAGATGAAACAAGCGATAGACAACTCACGCAAATGTAAAACAAAGCAATCATCAAACATTAAACAGCATATAAATCAAAACTGCCTAACATTACTGAATGAGGACTATGAAGCTTTGGTGGTGTTTATGGACTTGATCTACTCCACCTGTGTTTGATCATCGTTCTGAATTCCATCCGGACATAGTCTTTGACAAAAATGCAATTTTCTCAGCTTTTTGTTTAAAATGTTTCCTTTTTTTAAAATGAAACTTACCCACATTTAAGTGTTGATAAAAAAAAGGATTCATGAAGCTAGAATAAAATGTTTTTAAAATGGAAAGAGTTAAAGTACAGTTAAAGGTATTTCAAGTATATAAAATAATACCTAAATAGGAACATAGTAGTATACTTAAGGTGCAAAAATAATATATAAAAAGTAAACTATAAGTGTAATGTCATGTTCACTTAAAGAAAACTTACAAGTATACTTGCACTAAACTAGTAGTTTACTAAGAGTATATTTCAAAGTGTACTTTCATATACTAAAAATGTACTACTAGTATTAACTTATAAGTAACTAGTATACTTATAAGTTCACTTGTAGTACAGGTGCAGTACAAATGAGAAACGTAGCTGTGAACTAGTTGTGTACTTAAAGTTTACTACTGTTACACTTATAGTACACTTAAATGTATACTTCATTTGGGCCAATTTAGTCCCAAGCGGTATTAAAATAGTACACTTACAAGTTTACTACTAGTCAATGTTACTAGTATACTTTCTACATAAAGTATACTTAAAAAATATACTTGAACTTTACTTAAGTATTCTTGATAAAATGAACTTACCATGCCGGTAAATCTGTCCAACCTCTCTCAAGATTCGAAGAGGAGGCAGAGGCTCAGCCTGGTCCAGTCAAAGTCCCCCTTCTTACAGACTTTGAGGAGGTTGTGTGTAAACAACATGGCACACCCACAGCCCCTCACAGGTGGTCAGGGACTAGCAGAAGGCTGGCGAATGTGTCTGGTGCAGAAAAAATGCCCTCAATAGACCAACACATGGCGGTTTTTATATCACCTTCCAACAAGTCAGTTTTGGGCAAGGTTGGCTTCTTAGTAAAAACTGCAGAATAATGGATGGTTTGTTATCAAAGATGCACAAAGCCATGGCAGTTCAGACTAAATTAGCGAACACAGGTGCCATTCTTTCATTATATCTGCGAGAGTTGAGTCCTAAGGCTCAAGATGAGGAGGATTTGTTCATTGGATTGGATGAGATTAAGCAAGTTTCCTCTGTGATGCCTGTAATTATGAAAGAACAGGCAGAGGCAGCAGGAAAATCCATGTCATCTTTTTGGGTGGGAAGGCGTCACTTGTGGTTGTCACAATCAATACTCCAGCAAGAGGATCGTGATTGTCTTTCTAGACTGCCTGTCGAGCCTTCTGCCATGTTCGGACCAGATGCTCTCCGTATGCTACAGAAGGCCCAAGAGGCCCGCCGTTATGCTAAGGAGTTTTCGAGCACACTTGGTCAGCGTAGAAGCTTCAGACCAAGACAGACTCAGCCTAGGGATTCCCCAGATCAGTCTCAGTGGAGTCCCAGGGATCTGAGGTCTCAGCTGGAGGCATCTCGAAGGAGAAAGGCTCAACAATATAAAAAGAGAGATGGTGGAAGGGGCCAAGGGCGCCCACCACCTCGCTCCTGACGGTGTACTGGCATCAGGCTACCCCAGCTCCCCATCACCAAGGAGGGTCGCAGCATGGGCAGCTCTGAAGCCAAGCCCCTGGGTCTTTTCGACTATGACTCAGGGGTACTGGTTGCAATTTTCCAGTGTACCTCCTGTGACAATAGTTCCTCCACGGCCAACAGTCATAGACCCACAACACAGAGAGATTCTGAGGGCAAAGATAATTGGACTTATCAAAAAAGGGGCCATCAGGGAGGTGGAAAAAAGCGACCATCAAACCGGGTTTTTCTCTCGTTATTTTCTCATACCCAAACGAGGTGGGGGTCTACGCCCAATCTTGGACCTCAGGGGGTCTAAACAAGTATCTTTGACCCCTGAAATGCAAAATGCTCACAGTTCCAAGGGTACGACGAGCAATAAACAAAGGCGACTGGTTTGCCACTTTAGACCTCAAATATGCCTATTTTCAGATACCAATCTGGAAGGGTCATTGGTGGTTTCTGAGGTTCCAGTTCGGAGAGAGGATCTACGAGTTCAGAGTCCTCCCTTTTGGCATTGCCTTGGCCCTCCGGACATTCACAAGGTGTATGGACGCTGTCCTGGCACCTCTTTGTTGTCTTGGTATCAGGGTCCTGAACTATCTAGACGATTGGTTGGTTTGTGCTCAGACAGAAGAAATGTGCAGGCAGCACAACACGTCTGTCCTTGTAAATCATATCCAAAGCTTGGTTCTTTGCATAAATATGCAGAAGAGCAAGCTGGAGCCATTGCAGGTCACCCAGTTTTTGGGGCTGATTTTAGACTTCAGGAAAACAATTGTGACTTTAACCTTAGAAAGACAACAGACAATCAAAGAGTGCATCTCTCAATTCCGAGTAGGAAGGAGAATCACCTAGGGACTGTGTCTTCGCCTAATGGGTCTTATGGCAGCCACAGTACAGGTAGTGCCACTTGCTCTTCTACATATGCGTCCTGTACAGTGATGCCTTTTCCGACTAGGGTTTCATCCCCAGACGCCTCGGTCAAGGAAGGTTATGGTGACGCGGAGGCTCTATGTAGCTCTCCGCTGGTGGAGGTGTGGGGAAAACACAGCAAGAGGCAGTATGCTGGAGCCAGTATGCCATCGACAACTGGTGTCAATGGACGCATCCCAGCTAGGCTGGGGGGCAGTCCATGCAGGCTGGGGCATCAAGGGGTGCTGGAGCAGTCACTGGACAAGTCAGCACATCAATGTGCTAGAATTAAAGGCAGTACATCTCGCGCTTCAACACTTCTGGCCACACCTTTGGGGGTATCATGTACTAGTCCAGACAGACAGTACAGTAGCGGCAGCTTATGTCAACAGACAAGGGGGCCTCGGATCTCCTGTACTATGTCGATTTACACACAAACTCTGGGTATGGGCTCAGAAGCAGTTTCTGTCACTGAGGGCAGTACATGTGCCTGGGTCCACAAACGTGGCAGCGGATCAGCTGTCCAGGGGTGGACCGAACCCAGGGGAATGGAGACTGCACCCCAAAGTCGTCATGGAGATCTGGCACAGGTTTGGTCCAGCAGTAGCAGACCTGTTCACCTCCAGGGAATCAACACATTGTCCCCTGTTCTTCTCATTGGGGAGGGACAATCTCCCTCTTGGAATAAATGCCCTGGCACATCAGTGGCCTCAGGGCCAACTTTATGCATTTCCCCCATTCAGCCTTCTTCCACCTCTTCTTCAGAGAATGAAGGGGGAGAAGGTGAGACTAATTCTGGTGGCCCCAAATTGGCCTCAGATGATATGGTTCTCAGATATTCCACCCCTCCTTCATAGGGCACCATGGAAACTCCCAATCAGGAGGGATCTACTATCCCAGGCACAGGGCAAATTATTCCACCCCTTCCCTCAGGGTCTCAAGCTCTGGGCATGGCCCCTGAGAGGTCTGGGTTAGTTGCTATGGGACTATCAGACAGAGTGGTTAAGACACTGGAAGGAGCTCGTGCTCCCTCAACAAGGGCAGCCTATTCATTTAGGTGGGGTATGTTTCAATCTTGGTGTGAGGAGCACAATATAAATCCTTTCACATCTACAGCCCGTGACATCCTACAGTTTCTGCAGGAACAATTGCATGCAGGCAAATCTGCTTCCACTCTCAGAGGTATCGTGGCTGCAATTAAGGCTGCTCGAGTGGGGAATTACAAATTATCAGATAGCTGTGTAAAGCCGAGTGCACACTGTGCGATTTATAATAGTCCTTTATGATGGTTGCTTGTCAGATTGTACGAACATGATCCACATGTCACACTGTGGGATCTCAGCTGTCATTTATGTCAGACTGTACGACAGTCAAGACGCGTTAAAAACGGACATGCGCATGAAAACTTGTCCGGAGTTTTACATCATCAACCCACACACGTTCGGTGACTGTGAGCTGCATTACACACGGGACTGAAATGGTGACTAACAAAGACATCTCTATCGTTAATTATGATCACGGCTTGTCTTGAAAAACGAAGACAATTTGACATTTGTCATAGGAGAAGTCACACTGGAGGACTGTGTGCCAAATCTTCTGACACTGCCAGAATTTCGTCGGAGGTAAAATTTGATCGCAACGGTCATTAACCGGCTGTCTGTGAACATGTCAAACTAGCGATCAAAGACTACAGATTTTAGGCTAGGATTATAGGAATCTTTTAGGATTTGCAAAATTTGTCTCAGACGACCAAATCGTGGCCAAAATCGCACAGTGTGAACTAGCCTTTAGCCTGATTTCTCAATTCCTCAAAGGTGCGCTAAGATGTACAGCAAGCAGTACTAGGCGTATTGTACATCAGTGGGACTTAGATCGAGTCTTAAGGGTACTTCAGCAACCCCCATTTGAGCCCCTTGAATCGACAGACCTAAAATGGCTGTCCTTAAATACTGCCTTCCTCCTGGCAATAACCTCTGCCAAAAGGATTAGGGAACTCCATGCGCTATCAGTGCGTGAAAGCTGCTGTAGATTTATGCCAGAGGGTGCAGGAATTATATTGCGACCCAACCCAGCTTTTCTGCCTAAAGTGCTGTCCGATCTACACCTGAACCAGTCCATCGAACTTCACACACTCTGTCTTTCACAAGAACACGAGGGAATGGAAAGAAGAAAGTCACTAATTTGCCCAGTGAGGACGCTGTCAATATATTTACAGCGGACTAAGGCAATTAGACAAACGGATCAGACATTTGTATGCTTAAAACCAGAGTGTCAAGGCAAGCCACTATCGAAAGCAAGGCTTTCGCATTGGGTTGTAGAAACAATCCAGAAGGCTTACAAGGAAACGGATGGACCATCATTACCAGGACTGAGGGCACCCTCGACTCAAAGTGTTGCCACCTCATGGGCTTTGTGGTGGGGGGCCTCTTTGAAGGAGATCTGTGAGGCAGCCCCCTGGTCTTTTCCATCCACTTTTACTAAGTTTTATAGACTGAATGTTGTAGCTAGCCCTCCTTTTGGGAGTTGGTGCTGGGAGCAACTAGAAAGGAACATACCATCTAAACTGGTCTCCAGGTCCAGATGAATAGTCATTCGTGCATTAGCAAGGTTAGATGAGTAAGGCATCTGCCCTCCATTCCTGAATAATTCAGGGGAGGTGAGCCTTTGGTAGCGTCTGGCGCCTGGCTCAAGTTTGTAAATATGTAAATATTGTAAATAGTTAATTGGTCGCTGCACCGTCCTGTAGCGTCTGTACCAGATCAGTTCTGCCAACCAACTTTAGAATCTTCAGAATGCTTTTAGCCTCCTGAACTGTGCGTGTAAATCATGAATCGGCTCCGGCAAGTCCGGGACCAATTGCCCCATTGGCACCTTTGTTACCTCATTGAAAAAAAACAGAAGATATTCTCACCAGCTCCAGGGACTTCAAAGAGTCACCCTGGTGGGGCTAAGGGCCATGTGGTCACAGGCACCAGCCAAAACCCAATACACACCACACACACACACACGCATGGAGATTGTATGTACATTTATCCTCAAAATATGACTGTGCCAAAGTGTACCCGTCCTTGTAATTTAAGTTGCATGTATGTATCCCTAGTATATAAGCTTAGCTATGACTGTAGCTGTGTTAGTTTTATTCTAAACGATAAAATTCAAGTATAAACTGTATTTCCCCTTTTATGTCTTTGCCATCTGACAAGTTTCGGTCTCGTTGTAAAGCTCTCTGAATGTCCTAATTGACAATATATGTTACATAACTGTAAAATGCATTTTTCTATTTTTAATGGTATTGCGAAGAAAACATACTCAGATCTGACACCTCATAAACTATGCAAATTAGGTCATAAATGGAGACAAAGAAAAAGTTTGCCCGCCAAACTTTCACCCTCGCCATTGGCTGGCGCATCCAAGGAGGCATTCTGGTTTGTTCGTCCTTAAAAGACAATGACACGCGTCTCTTCGTCGCACAAGTTTTCCTTTGTCAAGCCTTCTTCATCCGTCGCCCGAAGTCTTCACTCTTCATCGCCTAGGAGACGGACTCTTTCTTCTTTATTTTCTGGTTATCTTACTCTTAAGTTAAAACCTTGTTTGAAAATCCCGCCAAAGAACCTTTCTCGGAAAAGGACCAATTGCTCCAGCTGCACGAACTGAAACTCCTGCAGAAACCCGAAGCAACCACAGCACCTGAACCTATGCAAGTATAGAACCATTCTTTTCGAAGCGTTTTAAGCTCGATGTGTAAGCTGAGTTTCCTTGCTGGCTCTCAAAGGTTTTAACTGTTCGTAATTTGCCATTTCTTTGATAACCTCTGTTTTCTTGACTTTACTTTCATTTTCTATATATGTGTATTATTTGTGTATATTTAGCTGTATAGCCTCTGTATGTGTAGTTTCATATATTAAATACATTATATTCATGCTTGATTGTTTTTGTTGCTCATTCAGAAAACCAAGCACTTCTACGTTTTTGATTCTGCAAAACTGCTTTACGGTTTAATGCTAGAATAAGGAGTTAATTCTTGTGGCCAGAGAATAACTTCCTTTTATAATAGTCTATGAGAAAACTGATGGTTTGCTGGACAAACTAGACCAGTCTTTCTAAATTTAACTGTTAAACTAGAACTAATCCTGAACCATATATGTAATTAATTATAATCCGTTGTAATTAATTCACAATATATGTGCATAATTCCCTTTTTGGTCGATTTATATTATAATTAATCATAACGCGTTATGATTTAATTATACATATATTTCACCCATAATTTGAGCTAATGAATTAAATACCTGTAATTCGCTACAGTCCCTTCGCGGGGTGTCTTACAGAGTTTCCCATACATATGGAATATGTAATGGAGAGATAGTCTCGATACGATAGAGAACGTTCGGTTATGATGTAACCTTGGTTCTCTGAGTGAAGAGACTATCTCTCCATTAGACTATCTATCCATGTTCCGATCAAAGGATAGCAATGAATGCACGCCACTATGAGTGTTTTATAGGGCACTAATTAGGGCACAGCCAGATTGTCTTAAAGAGTATGATATGGACCAGAATCAAATTCCCATACATATGGAATATGTAATGGAGAGATAGTCTCTTCACTCAGAGAACAAAGGTTACATCGTAACCGAACGTTCTGATGAAAAGTTATTTTAACAAAAAGAGATTCAAAATATCTAGGTTCGATTGAAGGTATAATAAACTCTGATATCAGATTAGAGGAGACATAAATCGCCCCACCACCACCCCAGGAATTTCTGTCTGTTCTACATAATTTGCAAGTTTAATTTCCTTATTGGAAATCTTACTACTCAGCCATGTCTCTGACAAAGTAATAATATTCAGATTATACTGGGCTATCCAAGCACGTAGTAGATCAATTTTAGGTAGAAGACTTCTTATATTCAAATGAACAATTTTTAAACCTTTAATATTATCCACTTTATATGCAAAAAAAAAATCATAAACATAATTTTAATGCTATGTAGTAAATCAAGAGTTAAGCAAACAAAAAATATAGTAAAGATATGTTAAATTGTAGTGGAATAACAACAGATACAAAATTACAGACAAAACAAAACCCCAAAAACACATACCAAAAACATTAAATCAGGCCCATCAGCCCTATAGCCATCCTAAGCCAAGGCATAATTATGAATGGGTCCAATTAAGTCAATATAAACAATAGGGCTGGGACAATACATCAATTGATTGATCGATTCTGAGCTTAGTTTTAACAGCAGATGGTGCTATAGGCTAGTTTTTAACCACACACTCAAACGCTCATGAAGAAGAATGCTTGACAGCGATCGTGCATTTGGCTGAGTCATCTAAGTGGTTAAATATACTTGCACCTTGGCTCAGAATGCTTTTATGATGCAAGATTAATGTAAACACAGCCCACTGCAAACACCATTGTAATTCGCTTCAACCTTTTAAAACTTTATGAATGAATATTTTAGGTTTAAGTGGTGTGTGTAAAGGAACTGGAAGCAAGTAGAGTTCGGGTGTTTCTAAAGTAGTGCCATCTGCTGTTAAAAACTAAGCTCAAAATCATTTCGAGAGAGGATTGCGATACATTGGAAAATATCAGAATTGCACCAGATTTTTTGTATCGCGAATCGAGAATCAATGTATTTTCCCAGTCCTAATAAACAAGAACCATTAACATTCAGTACACAGGTAGGTCTGTGTCAAATATAGGATAAAAAATAGCTCATGGAGGAGAAAAAAAAAAAAAATCAACAAAAACATCCATGTTTACATTGACATTTATTCATTTTGCAGACACTTTTATCCAGAGTGACTTAAGTGAGGAATACAACAAGCGATTCATCGTGAAGAGGCAAATAGACACAAATGCTCACAATACAAGTTGCAGACATTGCTTAGAGTATCATAAGCTAGAATAGGGAGGGTTTAAAAGGAAGTGAAAGCATTTTTTTATGATGAGGTTAAAGTGAAAGCATTTTTTTTTTTTTTTTATGATGATGAGGTTAAGTGCTTTTGAAAGAGATGAGTTTTCAGCTGTTTTTGAATATTGCCAGGCATTCTGCATTCCAGATGAAGGCGGGGAGATCATTCCACCAGCAAGGAACAGTGAATGAAAATGTTCTGGAGAGCGATTTTGTGCCTTTCTGTGATGGTACCATGAGCCTTCGCTCATTTAGCGATTGCAGGCTTCTGGTAGGGATGTAGGCTCATAAGAGTGAGTGGAAGTAGGAGGGTGCTGAGCCTGTGGTAGACTTGTAAGCAAGTGTCAATGCCTTATGAACTTAAGATGGGCATACACTGTGCGATTTTCGTCTGATTTTGAGCCAAATTCTGACTTTGCGACTCTTTTTTGAGTTGGGACGATTTTCATCTTTGTCATGCATCGTTTGTCGTGCAGTGTACATGGGGAAACGAGAGGCGATAAACGTCTCCCGACCGGCAATCGGATGGTCGGATAAATTTCTGGCATGTCAGAAATTTTGGTCACCCCTCATGTGTCACGTCTAGTTTTGGTTTTGTTTATGTTTCATGTCTTATTTTGTAGTTTCATGTTCATGTCCTTTTGCTATGTTTTGCTATGTGCTCCCTTTTGCCAATGGCCTATTGCATGAAGCTAGTTGAACAAACTGAGTTTCAGAGTAGGTTTAGAGTTGACAAATCCAGATAAATCCAAGATGGTTTAGATCAGGATCAGCTGTTGCACAACACTCGGTGTAAACTTCCTCTGTCAACTCAGGTTTAATCCAGAGTTTGCAATTAACTCTGAAGCGCGTGCAACTGAAAGTGTGACACGTGCGGCAAACAGCCAATCACACGGAACATGCAGAGCGTCCGTTTGATTCACTTCTCGTGAGAGAGCCGAGCAGAGATCGTAATGAAAAATATCATGAAATTAAGTGCATTTACAAGGCAGGAATAAACACTGCTGCTGCAGTGAAAGTTTGAGAAGGCAGCTGAAAGAAAATATCTGACTATATCAATGCATGTGAATCAAACAAATATGCTTAATAATTTATAATATAATAATTTAGTTTCACAAAGAGCTCAAATGAATACACATAAGCTTAATTTGTTTATACATGCTGATAACAGTAGGATATGTCTTAGTTTATTTTCTTAATATATCTCTTGTGGCACATACTGTACATAGTGAAAAAAAAAAAAGAGAAGTATTTTGTGTTAAACAAGTTGTTTTTGAAATAAAGCTGCTTTTCATTAACTGATTATCAGTGTTCGGACACATTATAGACTGTTAATAATTTTAATTGTAGGCCTATAATTCATTGTATAAATGTCTTTAAATCATTTTCATGATTTTGACAGTTATTTTAAAAGAGAGTGGGCATGCTTTCTAGAGATGAATGACTCCCCAGAATCATCTCCGTCTGTTCAGGGAAAGTATAGTACTAAGAGGAAAAATAATTTCATTCTCCGTTTACAAAAAAAGGAAAGAGAAGGATCAACGAGCAGTGGCCTTTTGCACAAAGCCGGTTTCAGTTTCTACCCAGGTAAGTTCAAGATTAGTTTGAGCAAACTCTGGTTTTTCGGGCTCATGAAGGTGGATTGGTTTTTAGCGGGTTTCATTGCTATGGTAACTTACGCTACAAGGCTAACCTGCTCTGGAGCAGGTTTTATTCTGAGTTAGAGATCACAAACCCAAACTCGACCAATCAGCTGTAAGTAAAGTGACATGTATCTGATGCAATAAAGCCACTCCCCCTGTATCTCTCACTCCAAATTAAAGCAGTGTATAGTGAAAACATTTTAGAGACAAAATTGCTCAACTTTTGCTGTTAATTATTCATTATATTTATATTAAATAAATTAAAATTATGAATAATTCATATGACATATTCATATAATTAGGCATATTATATTAATTAACAATATTAAACTTTGCTTTTAAATTAAAATAAATATAATACATGCATAATATATAAAGCTTTTAAACAGATTAAGCTTACATGTATTCTTTTGAGCTCTTTGTGAAACTATAGGCTATTAATTATTTGGCCTATTTGTTTGATTCACATGCATTGATATAGTCAGATATTTTCTTTCAGATGCCTTCTCAGACTTTCACTGCAGTAGTGTTTAAATGCGTTTAATTTAATATCTTTCATAACGATCTCTTAATCTTCGGAAGAGACATGAATTGTGCGGCTCTCTCACGAGAAGTGAATCAAACTGATGTTCTCCTTGTTCCGTGTGATTGGCTGTTTGCCGCACATGTCACACTTTCAGGTGCACGCGCTTTGCAAATTCTGGATTAAACCTGAGTTGACAGAGAAAGTTTATACCGAGCGTTGTGCAATAGTTGATCCTGATCTAAACCAGGTTGGATTTATCTGGATTTGTCAACTCCAAACCTACTCTGAAACTCAGAGTTTGTTAAACTAGTTTCATGCAACAGGCCACAGAACTGGAACAAAAAAAATCAAACAACTAGAAGACATTAACATAAATAACCTAACAGAAGAAACACAGGATTCATTAAGAAAATATAAACTTAAATTAAACGAATTAATCAATAAACATACACAATTCCTAATTCATAGGCTAAGACAAGAAGACTTCCATCATAGTAACAAATCTGGTAAATATTTGGCAAATCAAATTGTGGCGAGGGGGGCGTGGTTCAGCGAGGTCTGCAGCGGGAGAGAGAGTCGGGAGACGCAAGGTGAGTGAGTGGGTTAAACGCAAATAACGAACACCTGTCTCTTGTTTCAGTAATTGGCGTGGAGAGAGTATAAAACGCCAGGAGAAACAGGAGTGTGGGAGAGAGAGAAGGACTGCTGACGAGTGGACCCTGACGTGCCCAAAGAAGTTTTCTACTGAAGTGAAAGTTACTGTTGTGACTATGATGTTACTGTTGTGCTTTTTGCACAGTCTTTTGTTTTGAGAGTGAATTACTTAAATAAAGCCACCGTCAGCAGTCAAGCCGACCCTGTCCTCTTCCTTCCCTAAACCCGAACCTCATTACACAAATCAAACAAAATGAGGAAAAAACAACAATACTAGTTATTATGGACACAGCAGGGAAATCCACCAACTCACCAGAAGAAATAAATAGTATAATATAATAATAAATATTGCTCTGAAAAAGACCCAAATCAGACAGACATCAACTCATTTCTCAACAATATCAACATACCTCAACTCAGTAAACATCAAATAAATACTCTTGAATCTCCCTTAACAGAACATGAACTTTTTACTGCCCTTAAACTCATGCTGAACAATAAAGCACCTGAGGGCTGTTTCATAAAAGACACTAAGAAAAGCGAGGATTAAACTCCAACACCTGACTTGAATGAACCTAACAAATAAGTTGGGGCTAAAGCGGTTTCATAAAAGGTAATTGAAGTTCACGCAGTCTCGCTAATTTGATCCAGGTTTACCTAGTCAAGATAATTGCGCGTGCACGCTTTTCTTAAGCAGCCCTAGAGGTCGATCGTGGATCAAATCGATCCACCATAGGAAACAGCATACATTTTGTGCTATTTTATGCATTTGAGACATGGTGTTTTCCTCAGTGCATAACTTACATTTCACAAGTTTATTCTCCATCTGTAAATGTTAGAAAGTCATGCAAATATTTCCATTTTGCTGCTAAACTTCACAGTGAACTAGAGCTGCTGTGCGCATGCGCACTAAACAGACGGAACGAAATAGAGTACCTCAGGGATGACGTGTTTTTGTAGGCCGACCCGGAAATTAGCGGCGCACGGGTTCCCTCGATCGAAAGCCTATGCATTTTTCCCATAGACTTTTGGAAAATCGCAAAAAATAAGCATTGTGTTTATCAAAGGGTTATGACACTTACACGTTTTGTCTATCAAGATAATATTTACAAGTTAACACAACATTTATACAACTCGCTTCCGGGTTTTGCCTACAAAAACACGTCATCCCTGAGGTACTCTATAGAAGCGCAATAATTCTGACTAAAATATACATTTTGCTAAAATATTTGATGTTGGACAATTTTAAACCTACAAGTAAGTGTATTTTTATGATAGCAGTAACTGTAAATGGACTATTGTAATGGGGTAAATCAAGGCTAATATACTGTAGTAGGCCAATTACTGAGTTTAGATTCATCTTACCAATTAAAATTTAGTCTGTGCATATTTATTTTAATTTTGTGATTTTAACTTCTGCTCTTCTAATAACCATAAAAGGTACTACAGCTGCCAAACAAAACCAGAGAGAAATGTATTCATATATTTTAAAACAATCTAATTAAATCTTGGGCACAAAACATTTAGCCAGTAAGAAAAGAAAACCTGTAGTTTACACACACATACATACATACATACACACACACACACACACACACACACATATATATATATATATATATATATATAAAAGCCAACTTGCAAATTATACAGTATAAAGTACTTAATAGATTTCACCTAACTGGACGGAAATGATTTAAAATGGGTTTTACTTCAGAAACATGCTCACATTGTATACAAAACACCCCAGACACCTATTTTCACGCCATTTGGCACTGAACCTCAAGTAAAAAATTCTGGGAAAACGTTACTGACTCACTATCCAACTTTATGGGATGTCACATCCCGTTGTCTCCCTCCCTCTGTATATTAGGTGACATATCCATAATCAATTTAAACAATATAAACAGTCAATTACTCCTAGTGGCTCTAACTATTGCCAAGAAAACTATCCTCATGAACTGGAAATCAAGGAACACCATACACATTACAACTTGGAAAATTTACTAATAGAGTATATCTCCATGGAAAACTTGTCTACTTCCATTCAAAATAATACAATCATTTCTCTTTCTCTTTCCCTGCTTCTGGACCCCGGTTGGCCGTGGCATACCAGTCCCTGCCCTGTGTGGTTCAGATTAGTTGTGGATATTGGGGCCCTGGGCCCCGCAGCAGCTCTCCTTGATGGCCTGTTGCAACATGACGCTGGCGGGGATCTAACTTATGCCATGGCCACGGAGGGATCAGAGGCAGCCTTATAATAACTTATAATTAATAGCTGTATTAATATTACTATTATTATTATTATTATTATTATTGTTGTTGTTATTGTTGCCATTACTATTACTACCACTACTACTACTACTATTTTAATTATTTATCCTCTTCCTGATCCTCTAACCTCCCCCTCATTCCTGATGAAATGAGTTTATTGTTAATATTGTTATTATTACTACTATTACTAATACTATTATTACTATTTGTCATCTTCCTCACTCTTTCCCCTCATTTCTGATTGAGTTCATCATTATCATCATCATCATCATTATTATTATTATTATTAGGGCCCGAGCACCGATGGTGTGAGGACCCTATTGGAATTGTTCCGTTTATTAGGGCCCAAGCCACTAAGTGTCAAGTCAAACTGGGAAAGATATAAATTAATTACAAATAGAATATAAACAAATAAATAAATAACATGAAGAAAATATTATAATAAATAAATAACTATAGTAGTCTTAGCCAATCGGAGCGAGGGGCGGAAAAGAGGAAACGGAAAAAAATCCTGTGCTGTGAGGAGACGTGGCTGGCGAGCTCTGCTGAAACTCCCGAGCTGAATACGAAAAAGAAGGTGCACAGACATTCAACATTGTCAAATCCCGGAGCGGAAGCCGGTTTTTCACCTTTCTTCTGTTGGCTTATTTAATGCTTTTCAATAAAAAAGAAGAGTGGAATCCAGTTAAGGCCTCCGTTGATGATGTTACCCTCCCTTTCAAGCGGGGAAATTGTGCACACATAAAATAAGCTTGACAGTGAAAAACCGGGAAACCAGTAGCAGCTGGAAACCTGTGAAACTTAAAGAGACAAGAGACACTGTTTGAAGAATTATATATTCCTTCCCATCATTAACTGAAATCAAAATGGCAGAGCAAGCGACCGGGAAGTCACTCGAGCAGCTGAAAGCAGAAAGGACAGTGGAAAAAAGAGCATTCACACGACTAATCAACACCATAACCAGAGCTTATCAAGAGATGACAGAAGAGGATCTTCAGGACAGTTTAAATAAACTCACAAAGCAAGCAGAGAAAGTCATGGAAGCAAATGATGATCTTGAAGCGGGCATCGTCGCAGAATTAGAGGCGGAGCTGGACGCAGACAAGTCAGATGTGTTAACAGAACAGCAAAAAGCCGACCTTGAAAAGACTGCGAGCAAGTGTGAGTTAAAACTGAAGGAAATTAAAGGTCTACTTCAAGAAACTCTCTGGGCCAAGTATGGAGATCTTGAACTGTCCACAGCACTGCAGGTTGCTGGAGCTGAAAGTGAATGAGTCGCAGCAGTAGTTCCAGATGGCAATCACGAAGCATACGACTTCATGCTCAGTCACCTTCAAAATTTAGTAAAGACTGCAAAAGACCTGTACAGCCGGTGGCAGCGGTGCATCCCATCAGGTGATCAAAATAACTTCCTCCAGGGCCTGAGGAGTCTCGAACTCAACGTTACCAGATTAGTTTCGAGAAAAGCTGATTTCATTCATGCGAGACGAGAGGAGGAGGCAGAGAAGATAACACCTCCACCAACGATCTCTAGCTACCCAGTGGCAACAATTAAGTTAAAGCCCACATCCCTCCCAAAGTTCACTGGTAACAAACGTGACTTTCACAGGTGGAAGAGAGACTGGGAAGCGCTTCAGAAGCAGGGTGAGCCTACCGGTTCCAAGGAGGTTAAAAAGATTCAGGTGCTTGACAGTCTGGAAGAGAGGATTGTAAGAGATCTTCGCCTCACCACTTACAATACAGCAGATGACATTTTCCATGTCTTGGAGAACCGCTACGGAAACGTGACAGCTATTGCTATTGAAATAGTGGAGGACTTGCCAAAAATCCCTGCTATCAGAAGTCACCAGCCACGGAAAATAGTCGAATTAATCCAAGCAGTAGAAAAGGCACTTGGAGATTTGAGTGACCTTGGAAACACTGGCGCTATTAAAAATCCTCTAGTGACAAAGTCAATTGAAGGAAAACTACCTGAGTCTCTCAAGAAAGAGTGGCTTGTTCACGTTTCTGACCAGCAAAGCTCGGTCACACCAGACAACCGGTTTGATAATCTGTTAGCATTCCTCAAAAAGCAAGAGTGCATTTACGAGCAGCTCGAACAGCTAAGGGATGAGGAACCAAACAGAAGGGAGTCAAGAACCGAGCCAAGGTGGGCAAGAACAAAGTCCACAAAATCAAGCAACGACCAATCACAGTGTGTTGTCTGTGGTGACTTTAAACACAAAAGGAAGCTCTACTTCTGCAAACAGTTCCGGTCACTAAAGCTAGTGGACAAGAAGGCTACAGTAAGAAAACTGGGAGCTTGTAAAAGGTGTCTCGAAGTCCATGAGGACCATTCATTCTGCAAACCCACCTTTCTATGCAAAAACCAAGCCTGTGAAGAAGAGAGCGTTCCTGATCATCACTATTATTTATGCCCAAATGCTGAAAGAAAGGAAAGCAGTGCTATTCAGAAAAAGAGCAAGCTACGTCCTGAAGGAGGCAAAGGCAGGAAAGACTACACAAAAGATCAAGAGGACTTCATCAGTAAACTTCCACCAGACTTAGCACAGCAATGCCGAAGTGTGTTCTCAAACACTGCAGCAAGAGCATTCAATGTGATGAAAGAACAGCCAAGTTTACTAGCAGAAGGTGGGTTGCTGGAACTGCCAGTAATCATGATGCTTCTCAATGTGACAGCTAATGCTGGACAGAAAATTGGGACATTAATTGACTTAGCATCAGACACTAATTACATAACACACAGTGCTGCAAATCGTCTGAACCTGAGAGGTGAAAGAATCACTCTTGTCATCCATGGTGTCGGAGGGATGAAAGTTCGCATAAAGACCAAGCGGTATCTACTAAAAATCAGAGTAAAAACTCTCCAGGGCACTCTCAGGTCACATCAGTTGGCTTGCTATGGATTAGAAAGCATCGCCGAGATTCACAAAACAGTGCTACCTGAGCGATTGCAAAATTTCTTTCCAGATGTTCCCCTCATCGAACTTGCGAGGCCTAAAGTAGTCGAACTGCTTATAAGCCATCGAGAAGGCCAGTTAGCCCCACAGAGGGTCCGAGTGGTTGGAGACCTAGTTCTATGGGACGGTCCACTGGGAAAGACAGTTGGAGGAACTCACCCCGAGCTTTTCGAAGAGGTTGCTGTATCGGCTCACAGGTCCAAAACGCACTTCGCAAGGTCGATGAGAATGGCAGCTGTGAAGTATGAGGAAGTAACGGAGTAGCGTCCACCAAACAAGCCATTAGCCAGATTTCATGAATCAAGCACACCAACCAGCACCCGAGATTTTCTGGAGTGGTGGAAGTGGGATTCCATCGGCGCGGCATGTGAGCCTAAATGTGGTGGGTGCCGCTGTGGAGATTACCAACCAGGTGGAAAAGAAATGACTCTTGCTGAGGAGAGGGAACTCGAAAAAGTAAGAGAAGGCCTCACTTACATCACGGAAGACAACCACAGCAAAGAGCCACACTGGCACGCAAAATATCCTTGGTTGGAGGACCCAGCTTCCTTGCTAGACAACAGGAGTGCAGTTGAGGCTACATTCTTGAGGATGGAGAAGCAGCTAGCCAAAGAACCTGAATGGAAGGCTGCCTATAGCGCTTAAGTGCAGGACATGCTCGACAGAGGGGCTGCAGTAAAGTTATCCAAAGACACAATTGCTAATTGGAATGGGCCTGTGTGGTATGTAAGCCATCTTATTGCTCCTAACCCTCACTCAGTCAGAACACCAGTGAGGCTTGTTTGGAACAGCAGCCAAAGATTCAGAGGTGTGAGCATGAACGATGTGTTAGTGAAAGGCCCAGACTTTCTTAATCAGATACGTGCTGTCCTGCTTAGGTTCAGGAGCGGAGTGTACGCAGCATTAGGAGACATCAAGAAGATGTACAATTCCGTTTGGTTAGAGGACCGTGAAATGCATCTACACAGATTCCTTTGGCGGAACTCTGAAAATGAGGAGCTGGAGGAATATGCGGTCACATGAGTCAACATTGGAGACAAGCCAGCAGGGTGCATCGCGCAGCTGGCAATGCGTGAAACTGCTAATTTGCCATCCTTTGCTCACCTTGAGGAAGAGCGCAGAGTGCTCCATCAAGACAGCTATGTTGATGACATTCTCACGTCCCACAACGACTTTCACCAGCTGAAGTCCATCGTAGCAAATGTGGAGCTGATCTTGAAGGCAGGAGGATTTCTTCTTAAGCCATGGGTTTTCTCAGGTCAAAGTGGGAGGGGTGAGTTTGAAAATGAGCCCTCTCGAACCAAAGAAAAGATCATGGTTCTACCAAACCAAATGCACGATGATGACAATAAAGCACTTGGCCTGGGCTATGACGTGAAAGATGACAAGCTCCGTGTGATGACATCAATCAATTTCTCAAAGAGAAAAAAGAAAATGAGACTTGGTCAGAATCTCTCTCAAGAGCAAGTCAGAACCCAAACACCAAATCCACTGACACGAAGGGAGTTGTTGAGTCAGATATCAGGTGTGTATGATCCAGTAGGCCTAGTGACTCCCGCCAAGCAGAAGGGGGCAATTCTAGTCCGCAGAGCTTTCCAAGAGGCAAAGGATGGAAGGGTTCCAGTCAGTGAAAGTTGGGACACTGCCCTCTCGGATGGTCTTAGAGAAGATGCGGTTAAGCTCTTTGAGGAATACGTCCAGCTTGGCCAGATTAAATTCACTAGAGCTTTAACTCCTACAAATTCCAATGATGAACCCTGGGCGATAACCTTTTCAGATGGAAGTGAAAATGCTTATGGTGCAGTAATGTACCTCAGATGGAACTCTGATCAGGGCTCAATCACCAAGCTTGTGGAGTCCAAAGCCAAACTGACTCCATTAGACCACAAAGGAGACGCTGTCAAAGCAGAGATGTGCGGAGCAGTGTTTGCTTCACGGCTGCGGAAGTACTTTGAGCAGCATAGCCAAATTCGAGTTGGAAAGTGGTACCACTTGGTTGATAGCCAAACAGTCCTTGGTGCTATACAGCAAGAAAGCTATGGCTATAAAACATTCTTCGCTAACAGGATTGGCAAAATGGGCCAAAATTCCTGAGCTTACCAGTAGATGAATGGCCAATCAAGTCAGCAAAGGATCTGGCAGCTACTGCCCGAGAAAGCATCAGTAAGCTTCAAAAGAAGGCATTTGCAGCTGCACTGACAAGGTCTAAAGCAAAACAGCAGGAACCAGCTGAGTTATCAAGGCAAAATGAGGATCTTATCCAAGTCCAAACACATCCCAGGAGACCACCTGCAGGATCAGCTGTCCAAAACTTATTTGATATGGAGCAGTTCAGTGATCTATCCAGACTATCCAGAATCTCACAGAGAAAGCCACGGAGGTTTGGCCGAAACTTTACTTAGGATGAGGAGGAAGGCTTGGGTCATCAGAGGTAGAAGAATAGCCCAAAAGGTTGTTGACAGCTGTGTTCAGTGTCGGAGAACCAAAGCAAAGAAATGCCAACAAGTGATGGGTGATTTACCACCAGAGAGATCGCAGCCTGCTGCACCCTTTGAGTTTACAACAGTAGATCTCTTTGGACCCTACCTTGTGAAAGATGATGTTAAGAAAAGAGCTTCTATGAAGGTCTGGGGTGTTGTCTTTTGCTGTATGTCAAGCAGAGCAATCCACGCAGAGCTGGCTAACACCCAATCGACTGAAAGTTTCTTAATGGCCTTCCAAAGATTTGCTGCAGTTAGGGGCTATCCTAAGAAGATCTATTCGGATCCAGGCACCAATTTCATTGGCGCAAGACCAGTTCTACAGGAGCTTTACAAATTCCTGGAGGGCATCGACAAGTCCGCTCTAGAAGAAACGGCCGCACAAAATGGAACGGAGTGGATGTGGAAAATCCATCCAGCCGATTCTCCACACAGGAATGGAGCTGCAGAGGCTGCAGTGTGCATTCTAAAAAGGGCACTCCAAAACTGTGGAGTAGAGTCTACTCTCACTTACAGTGAGTTCCAAACAGCCCTTCAAATGGCAGCCAATCTCGCAAACGAACGGCCCATTGATGCCAGAGCGCAAGCCCAGGAAGACTGTATCCAGTATGTAACTCCAAATGCACTACTGCTGGGAGGAGCATCCCAAAGCGGTGATGTCAAAACATTCGACTTTTCCAGTTACCCATTCAAGCGCCTCCAAGCAATGCAGTCAGTGGTAGATAAGTTCTGGAGACACTGGAGCCAGCTTGCAGGTCCAAATTTATTCTTAAGGACCAAGTGGCATACCATGCATAGGAACGTTACAATTGGAGACATTGTCTGGATAGCGGATCAAAATGCACTCAGAGGGCAATTTAAACTTGGCAGAGTAATCAGTGTCAACCAAGACAGCAAGGGTGTCGTAAGAGACGTCAATGTCCGAACCTTCCCAAGTTACCCTGTTCCTATCACAAAGCCCTCAAAAGCAACAACTAAGAACCATCCAGTGTCAAAAGGACGCAAAGAGAGGATCCTAAGTACTGTTCTTCACAGAGACGTCAGACGACTGGTGGTCCTTCTTCCAACTGAAGAGCAAATGAGCAAGTAATTTAGTAGAACATGCTAACTTGTCTACAATTAGTAGTGCCAAACAGTTTGCCTTCTAAGCATGGCGATTTCCTCTTGTATCCAAGGAAAATCGAGTGGGAGGTGTCAAGTCAAACTGGGAAAGATATAAATTAATTACAAATAGAATATAAACAAATAAATAAATAACATGAAGAAAATATTATAATAAATAAATAACTATAGTAGTCTTAGCCAATCGGAGCGAGGGGCGGAAAAGAGGAAACGGAAAAAAATCCAGTGCTGTGAGGAGACGCGGCTGGCAAGCTCTGCTGAAACTCCCAAGCTGAATACGAAAAAGAAAGTGCACATACATTCAACATTGTCAAATCCCGGAGTGGAAGCCGGTTTTTCACCTTTCTTCTGTTGGCTTATTTGATGCTTTTCAATAAAAAAGAAGAGTGGAATCCAGTTAAGACCTCCGTTGATGATGTTACCCTCCCTTTCAAGCGGGGAAATTGTGCACACATAAAATAAGCTTGACACAGCATGGCACAGGGCCCTATTGTTTTTATAAGGATTATTAGGGCCCAAGCCACTAAGGCGCAGGGCCCTATTGTTTTTCTAAGGATTATTATTATTAGGGCCCAAGCCGAAGGCGAAGGCCCTATTGTTTTCTTTAGGATTATTATAATTAGGGCCCAAGCCGAAGGCAAAGGCCCTATTGTTTTCTTTAGGATTATTATTATTAGGGCCAAAGCCCTGTAAAGGGCTGAAGGCCCTATTGTTTTATTTAGGATTGTTCTTATTATTATTAGGGCCAAAGCCAAAGGCTGAAGGCCCTATTGTTTTCTTTAGGATTATTAGGGCCCAAGCCATTAATGGCGCAGGGCCCTCTTGATCCCCTAAGGATTATTATTTATTTTATTTTTTTTTCCATCATCCGGGGCTTTTTGGGGGCCTTAACATGCTCAAAAACTCTTGAAAATTGGCACACACATTGGAATCTGCGGCCATTAGGACGCTGCAGAGGCTGGTACATGGGCGTGGCAGGGGGGCTCAACAGCGCCCCCTTGAACGGGATCCGAAAACATGGTCTATATATCATACACGCTTGCACATATCAGTATAAAACTCGGTATAGACCTCATCGGGCCTAACAACTTTCATGCTCTAAGTTATACGTCACCTCAACAGGAAGCCAGCTATTATGGGTTGTTTGAAAAACGCATGCTCTGGAATTTGATATACTCCTCCTAGGCGATTAATCCGATCACCACCAAACTCGGTCAGCATTAAGTCAAGACATTGATGATGAAAAATTGCCAGCGGATTTTTGATATCTCAAACGGTTTGGCCATGGCGAGGCAACGAATTTATGGCGAGAAAAGGGAATCAGGAAGTGTGTTATAACTTCTGCATACATTGATTGATTTTTTATGAAACTTCACGAGTGTGTTGCTTGTAGTAGTCCGATCCCTTGGATGTGACTATTGTGAGTCAAAATTATAGCGCCACCAACTGGCAGCAGGAAGTGTATCACTTTTAAAATGCTTTGAGATCACCCTCTTATTTTTACCCGATTTGCTTCAAACTTCATCACAATAATGTCAAAACATGGCAGATGTAGACCTGTAAATGTATTTGTGATATCTTAAATATTGTTGCCATGGCAACACGTCAAACTTTTATAATATTCTTGGGCATTTTTGATGCTCTTACCATGCTTCAAATTGCATGAAACTCGACACACACATCAATACTGTCATCCAGTAGACATGGGCAAAGCCTTAGAAACGGGCGGGGAGTAGGGGCTCTACAGCGCCACCTTTTGACAAAAGTGGGGGGGTTAGTATAACCTACAGTCACCAAACTCGGTACACTTATTGTTCTCATTAAGCCGGACAACTTTCTAATTTACAGTCATTAGCTCCGACAGGAAGTCAAATATTTTGGTTTGAATGTGGATTTTTCACACACACACACACACACACACACACAGACGTAGACTCTCTCTCTCTCTCTCTCTGTCCAACCCCCCCTCCCTCCTCCTCTCCCCCTCTCCCCCTCTCCCCCTCACTCCTCACACCAGTCTGTGTGTGTGTGTGTGTGTGTGTGTGTGTGTGTGAGAGAGAGAGAGAGAGAGAGAGTTTTACACCCCTGATCAGTTATTTAACCCTTTTATTGCAGACTCACTGTGCTTCAAAGTTTAGTGCCAACCCTAATCAAACACACCTGAAGCAGCTAATCAAGCCAGTGTATCTGTAGGCCAATGACAACATAGTATTACATTATTAGTTTGATAATTAGGTTAATTAAAATATAAAAACACACTGCAAATGATAACTTCACACTCATTTGAAATTGAACTATGACACTATATCACTATTAGTACAGGACTAGTTTTCTAAATGTCGTTCGAGTTACAATTATTATTTTTACAATTAAAATTATTTTTAAATTAATTATTTATTGATATAATTCAAATTTATTAAAATAAAATCTTTAAGTAAATTTCACAAGATTATAAAAGTGGCTGTTTAAAATAAACTTGCATAAGTGAGCAGAAAAATCTAGACATGTACCTTACTATTACCTGAGACTGACATTAAAATTGTCTTTGCAGGATCTGTGATTTGCTCTATTTATTAATTTTTTAATTTTATTTTTTTATCTTATACCACACATACTGAAATTAAATGAAAGCATGCTTTTGGTGCATAAGACTGGTGTACAAACAACAGCTCAGGGAGGTCAAAAAACACATGAAGAGAAGTGTTAGGATTATACAACATCAGCAATCACAGACATTCGCATTAAGGCTGGATTAGATTTCTCAGAGCAGTGTGAAGTTTGCACAAATAATAGTATATAATTTGCTCTAGAATTTTTATAGAGGTTGTCTGAGAAAAAACACAGACATGGCAGATTAGGATGATATTCTGCACTCATTTGAAATTGACTTATGACATTCTATGACATGAAAGTCATCTCACTTTAAACAATCTCATGGATGTGGCTGTTGTGGTTTGTGATCTTAGGAGCATCAGCTGCTGCAGTAAATGTGGTGTGAATTTGACATAGTCCTTTTATGTTTAACTGTTTTAAATGCCCATTGCCCGCCGTGCACAGTTGCCCTGAAGCCACCGGGGTGGCGGTGCCTCCGGGCTTTGGCCTGTCATCGCTGCTTGCAGCTATATATATATATATTTTTTTTTTTTTTCTATGTTTTTGGCACTTTTGGGGCCCTTAACATGTTCGAAAACTCTTGAAACTTTGCACACACATTGGAATCCGCGACCATCAGGGCCGGGCAGAAGCTGGTACCCGGGCGTGGCAGGGGGGCTCGACAGCGCCCCTTGAACGGGGTCCGAAAACTTGGTCCATATATCAAACGCGCTTGCACGTATTAGTATGAAACTCGGTACACATATAGACCTCATCGGGCCTAACAACTTTCGTGCTCTAAGTTATACGCCAGCTCAACAGGAAGTCAGCTATTATGGGTTGTTTGAAAAATGCATGCTCTGGAATTTGATATACTCCTCCTAGGCAATTAATCCGATCACCACCAAACTCGGTCAGCATGAAGTCAAGACATTAAGGATGTAAAATTGCCAGCGGATTTTTGATATCTCAAACAGTTTGGCCGTGGCGAGGCAAAGAATTTATGGCGAGAAAAGGGAAACAGGAAATGTGTTATGATGTCTGCATACATTGATTTTTATGAAACTTCACCTGTGTGTTCGTTATAGGAGGCTGATCCTATGGATGTGACTATTGTGAGTCAAAGTTATAGCGCCACCAACTGGCAGCAAGAAGTGTGTCACTTTCAAAATGCTTTGAGATCACTCTGTTATTTTTACCTGATTTGCTTCCAACTTCATCAGTGTAATATCAATACACAGCAGATGTAGACCTGTGACAGGATTTTTGATATTTTAAACACTGTTGCCATGGCAACGCATCAAACTTTAATATTAATTTTGGCTGCTTTTGAGACTCTTAACATGCTTCAAATTGCATGAAACTCGACACACACACCAGCGGTGTCGTCCAGTAGACATGGGCAAAACCATATAAACGGGCAGGGAGAAGGGCCTCTATAGTGCCACCTTTTGACAAAAGTGGGGGGGTTAGTTTTACCTACAGTCACCAAACTTGGTACATGTATTGTTCTCATCAAGCCGGACAACTTTCTAATTTACACTCATTAGCTCCGACCAACAGGAAGTCAGCTATTTTGGTTTGAATGTGGATTTTTTGAAAAAAAACAGGCTATCAATTTTATACTACTAACAGCTAATGATGACTTTGCTATAAATGCCTTTAGTTAGTATAACATTTGAATGTATATATTAAGAGATTATCAAAGACTAATTTCATTCACAGTATAGATTTTATTCTAATTGTTTAAATTGTTATGGAATCATGTTCAACTGGTTCTTAAATCTCACTCTGCCTCTCTTTCTCTCTCTCTCTCTCTCTCTCTGTGTGTGTGTGTGTGTGTGTGTTTGTGTGATGTCACGTTAAGTGTGTGTGTGGGGGGGGGTGTCAGTGACACTTTTAAGATAACTTTGCACTCATTTCAAAGTGACCTATGACATCCTATAACATGATATTTTATACCGTTTTAAATACTGATTGCCCGCCGTGCACAGGTGCCCTGAAGCCACAGGGGTGGCGGTGCCACCGGGCTTGGGCCCGTCATCGCTGCTTGCAGCTATATTTAGGGCCCGAGCACCGATGGTGTGAGGACCCTATTGGAATTGCTCCGTTTATTAGGGCCCAAGCCACTAAGGCGCAGGGGCCTATTGTTCTCCTAAGGATTATTTTTTTTTATTAATTTTTTTTTTTTATTCAACCTTCCAGGGCTTTTTGGGGGCCTTAACATGCTCAAAAACTCTTGAAAATTGGCACACACATTGGAATCTGCGGCCATTAGGACACCGCAGAGGCTGGGACCCGGGTGTGGCATGGGGGCTCGACAGCACCCCCTTGAATGGGATCCAAAAACTTGGCCATATATCAAACACTCTTGCATGTATTAGTATGAAACTCAGTACACATAAAGACCTCATCGGGCCTAACAACTTTCGTGCTCTAAGTTATACTCCAGCTCAACAGGAAGTCAGCTATTATGGGTTGTTTGAAAAACGCATGCTCTGGAATTTGATATACTCCTCCTAGGCGATTAATCCGATCACCACCAAACTCAGTCAGCATTAAGTCAAGACATTGATGATGAAAAATTGCCAGCGGATTTTTGATATCTCAAACGGTTTGGCCGTGGCGAGGCAACGGATTTATGGCGAGAAAAGGGAAACACGAAATGTGTTATAACGTCTGCATACATTGATTTTTATGAAACTTCAGCTGTGTGTTCGTTGTAGGAGGCTGATCACATGGATGTGACTATTGTGAGTCAAAGTTATAGCGCCACCAACTGGCAGCAGGAAGTGTGTCACTTTCAAAATGCTTTAAAATCACCCTCTTACTTTCACCCGATTTGCTTCAAACTTCATCAGAATAATGTTAAAACATGGCAGATGTAGACCTGTGAATGTATGTGTGATATCTTAAATATTGTTGCCATGGCAACAAGTCAAACTTTAATAATATTCTTGGGTATATTTGAGGCTCTTAACATGCTTCGAATTGCATGAAACTCAACACACACATCAATACTGTCATCCAGTAGACATGGGCAAAGCCTTAGAAACGGGCGGGGAGCAGGGGCTCTACAGCGCCACCTTTTGACAAAAGTGAGGGGGTTAGTTTAACCTACAGTCACCAAACTCGGTACACATATTGTTCTCATAATTACATTCATTAGCTCCAACCAACAGGAACTCAGCTATTTTGGTTTGAATGTGGATTTTTTGAAAAAACAGGCTATGAATTTTATACAACTACTCCTACAGGGTTTATACAATTTACACCAAACTTTTTTAACTTGGTGCTAAGACATTGAAGTTGTTTATTTGCAAACAAATGTTGGATATCTCAAACGGTTTGGTCGTGGCGATGCAACAAATTTATGGCAAGAAAAGGGAAACAAAGTGTTATAACTTCTGCATACATTAATTGATTTTGATGAATCTTCGGCTGTGTGTTCGTTGTACAAGGCTGATCACATGGATGTGACTATTTTGAGTCAAAGTTATAGCGCCACCAACTGGCAGCAGGAAGTGTGTCACTTTCAGCATGCTTTGAGATCACCCTCTTATTTTTACCCGATTTGCTTCAAACTTCATTTGAATAATGTCAAAACATGGCAGATGTAGACCTTTGAAAAGAATCGTGATATCTCAAACACAGTTGCCTTGGCAACGCATCAAACTTTAATATTCCTTTTGGATGCTTTTGAGACTCTTAGCATGCTTCAAATTGCATGAAACTCGACACACGTCAGGATTGTTATCCAGTAGACATGGGCAAAGCCTTAGAAATGGGTGGGGAGGAGTGGCTCTATAGCGCCACCTTAAAGTGCAGTAAATGTGGAGTGAATTTGACATAGTCCTTTGATGTTTAACCATTTTAAATGCCTATTTCCCGCTGTGCACAGTTGCCCTGAAGCCACCGGGGTGGCGGTGCCACCAGGCTTGGGCCCGCCATCGCTGCTTGCAGCTTTAATTAGGGCCCGAGCACCGATGGTGTGAGGACCCTATTGGAATTGCTCCGTTTATTATTATTCTTCCGCTTCTTCTTCTTCTTCTCCCAAATGAATCGCATTTTTGAGGGCCTAAACATGCTTGAAAACTGATGAAACTTTGCACACGCGTCAGAAGTGGTGAAAATTTACGTCTGTTATGGGTCTCAGAATTAGGCGTGGCAAAATGGCTCGATAGCGCCACCTACAAAATTTCAACGAAGTGCCCCTTGCACCACGTTTCACGTACAGGTATGAAATTCAGTAGACACATGTAACAGCCCAATCCCTACAAAAAGTCTCCTGGAGCAAAGTCTGAAAACCAACAGGAAGTCAGATATTTTGAATTTTCTCTGCAAAATTTGTGCACTTTTTGCCATTTCCAGATGTTGTACTTTAACGAACTCCTCCTAGAGCTTTTATCAGATCAACATCATATTTGGTCAGTCTAATCTAAAGGCCTTTGTGACATTAAATTGCGAAGATCTAGAGTTTTCACTGAAGGGCGTGTCCGTGGCGGCCTGACAAAGTCTGATGTTTCGCCATGAAAGAGGAAGCCGTTGTAACTCAGGCATACAATGTCCGATCTGCCCCAAACTTCACATGTGTGATGAGAGTCCTGGCCTAAAGACATCTATATGCCAATATTCAGTTGGTCATAGCGCCACCTGCTGGCAACAGAAAATGGCATGCTTTACACTGTAATTCACTCCCAGAAACACATTTTAATATGTCACAAAGTACCAAACACACTAGAAACATGTTAAATCATGCAACACTTGGCTGAGTGCTAATGTATGTGATTAACGCCACACAACAGGAAGTTGTTGTAACTCAGGCATGCAAAGTCTGATCTGCTCCAAACTTCACATGTTTGATAATAGTCCTGGCCTGAAGTCATCTACATGGCAATATTCAGTTACGGTCAAAGCGCCACCTGTTGGCAGCAGGAAGTCTGGCACTTTGAAATGACTTGGCCATAATTCTCCTGTATTTACTCGCTTACATGCATGTCGCCCACTGTTCACTGTTTTCCTAAGGCCAACGGGTGGCGGTGAGCCCGGGTGCGAGGGCTCTTTCATCGCTGCTTGCAGCTTTAATTATTCTTATTCTTCTCCAACGTGAATCGCATTTTTGAGGGCCTGAACATGCTCGAAAACTCATGAAACTTTGCACACGCACCAGAAGTGGTGAAAATTTACGTCTGTTATGGGTTTCAGAATTGGGTGGGGCAAAATGGCTCGATAGTGCCACCTAATGAAGTGCCCCTCGCGCTACATTTCACGTAGATTTTGAAATTCGGTACACACGTTTAACAGCCCAATACCTACAAAAAAGTCTCTTGGAGCAAAATCTGAAACTGAACAGGAAGTCAGATATTTTGAATTAACTTGCCATTTTTTTGCCATTTCCTGACGTTGTACTTTAACGAACTCCTCCTAGAGTTTTAATCAGATCAATATCATATTTGGTCAGTCTAATCTAAAGGCCTTTGCGACGTTAAATTGCGAAGATCTAGAGTTTTCACTGAAGGGCGTGTCCGTGGAGGCCTGACAAAGTTCGATGTTTCGCCATGAAACAGGAAGTTCTTGTAACTCGGGTATACAATGTCGGATCTGCCCCAAACTTCACATGTTTTATTAGAGTAGTGACCTAAAGACATCTATATGACAATATACAGTTACAGTCATAGCGCCACCTGTGGGCAACAGGAAATTACATGTTTTACACTGTGATTAACTCCTCATAGAGATTTAACCAGATCAACATCATATTTTGTCAGTCTAATCTTAAGACCTTAGTGATGATAAATATCAAAGATCTTGAGTTTTTGTTGGAGGCCGTGTCCGTGGCAGCCTGACAAAGTCTGATGTTTCGCCATGAAAGAGGAAGCTGTTGTAACTCAGGCATACTATGTCTGATGTGCCTCAAACTTCACATGTGTGATAAGAGTCCTGGCCTAAAGACATCTATATGACAATATTCAGTTAGTCGTAGCGCCACCTGCTGGCAACAGGAAATGGCATGCTTCACACTGTAATTCAATCCCAGGAACTCATTTCAATATGCCATGAAGTACCAATCATGCTAGAAACGCGTTAAATCATGCAACACTTAGCTAAGTGCTAATGTATGCGATTAAGGCCACGAAACAGGAAGTTGTTGTAACTCAGGCATACAATGTCCGATCTGCTCCAAACTTCACATGTTTGATAATAGTCCTGGCCTGATGACATCTACATTGCAATATTCAGTTATGGTCAAAGTGCCACCTGTTGGCAGTAGGAAGTGTGGCACTTTTAAATGATTTTACCATAATTCTCCTGTATTTACTCGCTTACATGCATGTCGCCCACTTTTCACTGTTTTCCTAAGGCCAATGGGTGGCGGTGAGCCCAGGTGCGAGGGCCCTTTCATCGCTGCTTGCAGCTTTAATTAGGGCCCGAGCACCGATGGTGTGAGGACCCTATTGGAATTGCTCCGTTTATTATTATTATTCTTCTCCAAAGTAAATCGCATTTTTGAGGGCCTAAACGTGCTCGAAAACTCATGAAACTTTGCACACGCGTCAGAAGTGGTGAAAATTTACATCTGTTATGGGTTGCAGAATTAGGCGTGGCAAAATGGCTCAATAGCGCCACCTAACGTAGTGCTCCTCGCGCTACATTTCATGTAGATTTTGAAATTCGGTACACACATTTATCAGCCCAATACCTACAAAAAAGTCTCTTGGAGCCAAATCCGAAACCGAACAGGAAGTCAGATATTTTGAATTAACTTGCCATTTTTTGCCATTTCCAGATGTTGTACTTTAACTAACTCCTCCTAGAGCTTTAATCAGATCAATGTCGTATTTGGTCAGTCTAATCTAAAGGCCTTTGAGACGTTATATTGCGAAGATCTAGAGTTTTCACTGCAGGGCGTGTCCGTGGTGGCCTGACAAATTTCGATGTTTCGCCATGAAACAGGAAGTTGTTTTAACTACGGCATACAATATCCGATCTGCCCCAAACTTCACGTTTTATTAGAGTCCTGACCTGAACGCATATAAATGGCAATATTCAGTTACAGTTAAAGCACCACCTGTTGGCAGCAGGAAGTGTGCGACTTTGAAATGACTTTGCCATAATTCTCCTGTATTTTCTCACTTGCATGCATGTCGCCCACTGTTCACTGATTTCTTAAGGCCAACAGGTGGCAGTGAGCCCGGGTGCGAGGGCCCTTTCATCGCTGCTTGCAGCTTTAATTATTATTATTATTATTCTCCAAAGTGAATCGCTTTTTGGAGAGTCTAAACGTGCTCGAAAACTCATGAAACTTTGTACACGCGTCAGAAGTGGTGAAAATTTACGTCTGTTATGGGTTGCAGAATTAGGCGTGGCAAAATGGCTCGATAGCGCCACCTAACGAAGTGCCCCTCGCCCTACATTTCACGTAGATTTTGAAATTCGGCCTGACAAAGTTCGATGTTTCGCCATGAAATACGAAGTTGTTGTAACTCAGACATACAATGTCCAATCTGCCATGGCAATATTTCCTAAGGCCAACGGGTGGCGGTTAGCCCAGGTGCGAGGGCCCTTTCATCGCTGCTTGCAGCTTTAATTGTTATTATTATTGCTACTAATATTGCTATTGTCACCCTCCTCATCCTCCATTCTCCAGTTTTTGGTATTATTAATGCCAATTTTTTTTTTTTTTTTTCTACTATTGTTATGTCTTTTGTGCTTCTCCACATGTTCCTTTATTTATCCTACCCATCACAGAAAACTGTGCACATTTTTACTTTCTCAAAAAAAAACTCATTCTGTATGATTTATATGCCTTTTGAAAAATGGGGACATGGGGTAATCATAAGTCACCCTCTCCTTGTAATACCTATGTCATACCCATATCATTATACAAACTTGTGTCCTGATATGTCACAAAAACGCGCGCGCACACACACACACACACACACACACACAGGTTTGTTTTGCTTTCAAAGTGAGGACATTCCATAGGCGTAATGGTTTTTATACTGTACAAACTGTCCATTCTGTCCCCCTACACTACCTCTACTCCTAAACCTACCCATCACAGAAAACATTCTGCATTTTTACATTTTTAATAAAACATTGCTTAGTATGTTTTTAAAGCTATTTTAAATATGAGGACTCATGAAATGTCGTAATACCAGTGTAATACCCATGTCATTATACAAATTTGTGTCCTCATAAAACATACACACACACGCACACACACACACACACAAATCATATTGGCTGTTATGTATGTTTTGTTGGTCTTGGCTATTTTGTATTTGATTTCTCATCTGTAAATACTGTAAATGTCTGTTTGCATAATAAAAAAAAAAAAATCATTTTCAGTGAGGAAGCTAATCTATCAAATCGTTGATTATCCTCGCAGCGCGTCGGTTATGCGATGATGGGCTATGAAATTTACTTATTGAATTGTAGGCTAATATCAATTTATTAATAAAAGTAGGCCTACCCTATTGGAAATGCTAAATCCTCTTCATATCCATAGCTGATGCTTTTGACGATATCTCTGGAAACATATGGTCAATCGGCGCAACCCAGTACGGGAGTTTATTGTGCATATTTCAAATGCATTGTGTGAGCAGTCAAGTCACAGCTCGACCATCGGACCGCATAGTATGAGCACATAAATCGTGCGCTTTGGGTTTACATCACACGCGATCTACTCGTACAGTGTGAGTTGGTGACCTTACTGAAATCGCACAGTGTAGTGGTAGCCAGTGCAGAGAGAGGCTTATTAAAGACAAGACGTACTGCAGCGTTCTAAATCATTTAAAGAGGTTTGATTGCACATGATGTAAGTCCAGCCAGAAGAGCATTGCAGTAATCAAGCCTAGAAATGACCAGGGCCTGGACGAGAAGTTTTGTTGCATGCTCAGTTAGAAAAGGCCTGATCTTCCTGATGTTGTGTAGTGCAAATCTGCATGACTTTGCAATGTGGTCTTTGAAGGTCAATTGGTCATCAAAGATTACTCCAAGATTTCTGGCCGATCTTGATGGGTAATTGATGATGTACCTAGCTGGATGGTGAAATTGCGCTGTAGAGTCGGATTGGCTGGGAAGATAGGATTAGGGATGAGATAGGATTTAAACCAGTGAAGTGGAGCTCCTGTGATGCCAAGTGATGACAGGGTGGACAGAAGGAGAAGAAGAAGTTAAGGTGGAACATAAAATGTCTGTTGCTGTATTCACATCCAGATATGAGTGTTGTGTGGGTGATGGAAGGGAGGATGACACAACAGAGGAAAGATGAGAAGGAGAAAGAGAGCGCAGGTTTTGCCTGAAGGTAACTGGTAGAGGGATTGGTGATGCACAAGTAGTGAGTCGTAGATTAAAAGTAATGATCGAAATGAGCAGAAATGATCGGAAATGTTATCAAAATGTTGTCTGTGATACAGTTGTGCCTGTAAATTAGGTCAAATTGGTTACCAGATTTGTGGGTGCTTGTGGTGATGAGCCATTTGAGACCGAATGAGGCTAGGAGAGAGAGGAAGTCTGAAGCACAAGGTTTCTCTAGATGAATACTGAAATCGCCAAAGAGTAGGGGAGTGCGGGGCACAAACTAACGCGGGGTTAGTTGTAACACACATGGTTTAAATACTTCCACACACGCTAGCATGAAGAAACTTAGCATATTTACTAGTTGCCATATCGACAATATATAGAGAAAAAATTGCGCCAAAATTCAGAAATATTTGGAAGATATCACTGAACATTTATTTAACAATAGCAAAAGTAAATTTCTTAAGCTAATTTTTCATCTATATTTTTTGTGTTTTGTGTTTAGACAAATCTGATATTATTTTAAACTCCAATCTGTTGTTTAGCAGTTTGGGTAGTTCTTTAATGCTTCACTAACTATCAGAAGACACTAACCAGGTTTAAATTCCAGTTGTGCAGACAGGGTTCGTTGTAACTGCGTTACAATGTGCCCCGCTATTAGAACTATGCTATTCTATACAGTTACGATACAACTGGCATAATGAACTTTTATGAATGTCTGTTGAGAAACCATGGAAAAAAGGTGAATAAAGACTGAAAGGAAGAACCTGAATATTCAGAAAATATTATTTCAAGAAATTTACAGCATTTGTACTGGCTCGTCTATTTATCTCGTGTTCTATTTATCTCGTGTTCAGTCAAGTGTTCACTGTCAAACCACAAAATTATTTAAATTTGAATTTCTAAAAAAAAAAATGCCATTATTTTATATGAAAAAAAATAATAATTGTCTTTTATTGACAAAATATTTTAGTTTGTCATGTATATTTTTTTAATTAAATCAGATAACATTTTTAGTTGTCATATGGTCATGTGCCCCATCACATGTTACAGTGTGCCCCACCTATGGGGCATGTTGTCACATTTCACTTCCCTTCTTTCGGGGTAAATAAAGAAAAAAGTATACACTGTATTAATGAAACAAAGCCACATATTTGTACCAGACACGTGTGAAATTAAGGAAATTCTCTGAACCCTAAGTACATTTACACAAACTGAGAAAGTCAAAAAGCGTTAGGTTGTGCCCCGCTCTCCCCTACAAGTGGACTGCCATCCTCTGGGAATGAGGACAGCAGCATGGTAGTTCCTCTACAAAGGTACCCAGTTGACCTGGGGGGCGATAAATTACTACAATATGAATTTTGACAGGAGTTGTAATTGTAATAGCATGAAACTCAAACGAATTGTTATTGTAGACCACTGCCCCCTCCCCTCCCAGACTGGTAAAGGGTTTGAGAGAAAGAGAAGTTGTTAAAGAGAGCAGCGGGGGTTGCTGAGTCCTCTGGACGAATCCAGGTCTCAGTCAAGCCCAAAAATGTTGAGAGTAGATGTAGTAGCAAAGGCTGGAATGAAGTTTTGTTAACTGCTGACAATTCCATAGACCCACAGAAACAGAGAGAGGTAAATTAGAATAGGAGTAGATAGGACGCAGGTTATTGCGCTGCCTTCTACGTGTCATAGTAGAGCGTTGCTGAGAGACAACAGGAATGTATTGAAAGCACATGAGTATAAAGAAAAAGAAGTTGAGTATGAAGAAAAGTTGAGTATTAAGAAAAAGAAGTGATAAAGAAAAAGGAAAGGAAGATAGTTAAGTGCCTTACTGGTGTCCTTGCTCGGTGGAGTCACACAGGTAGAGTCGCAGGTCTTTACCCGAGTCGGTCTTCACATGAGAGCTGATCACTTCAACTGATGCTTCTGTGGCAGCGCGTACACACTGAATAAATATACTGCTTTTCAACACGAGTGAAAACAGCTGTGCTGGCCTTTGCAATTAGCACAGCAAAAGCCTATAGCCAGCGAGTGGCTCAAAATGAAACTAATGCGGGAACAACACAGCACTTAAGTGTGAAAAATGAGCAATAACAAACACAGCAAACGTGGCTGTTATTCTAAATAACAATGCATACAATTAAAATACAAATTATAGTGAAAGTAGAAAATAGAAATAAGCAGAGAATCGAAATTAATCCTTCCTAGCAGCAAACAAACTAAGCAACTGTTAGCCACCATTTCAATCCCACATGTAAATGCAGTTTACAGTCACTGAACGTGTAATGGATTGATGATGTAAAACTCCTGATGAGTCTTCAGCTGTGTCCCAATTCAGGGACTGCATCCTCTGGAGGTTACATTTGAAGGCTGCATATGTCATCGAGTCAGTCTCATTTAAGAAAAGTAACCATAATAAAATTGACTGTTATTTCTCGTGAGGTGTAAAATACTATAATTTCTTTATTAATTTGCAATCTAACGGTTACGTTTCTTCGATGGTGCATGCAGCCGACTCGATGACACATGCAGCCTTCAAATGCGTCTTTGTATTACAAGTCTTTATATTACCTGGCTTTCTATTAATGCAATACACTGAATCACAGCTGTCTGCAGTCTACCAGTGGCTTATATTATTGGCAGTTTAGTGTTAAGTGAGTAATTTACACCAAAACAAAAGATAACATCTATGCTTTCATGTCCGAAGACATTATTTTTGTCTTACATATCATAATAAATTCAGACAAGCTCCATACCTACTACATATTCCGTCAGTTTATTTTCGTGAATTGGAATGTGGATTGTGGGTCATTGAAGGTCATGAAGGATACATCCCATGCATCCTTCAAATTCAGCTGAACGAAGGACAGGCTGCCTTCCAAGGATCCTTCCGATTGAGATGACCTTTAGCGTCGTTTGATGACGTGGACGTGCAGCCGAGATATGCAGCCTTTATAGGATGCAGCCTTCAGTTTGAGAAGCCCCCCCTGAATTGGGACACGTGATTTTTTCCCCAAACGGTTCAGTGGAAATCCTCGCCCTGCAACCAATTTCATTGGCTGAGGTTATAGTGACGGGTTGGATTAGGGATCAGGGTTGGGTGTAGGCCAGTGGTTTTCAAATCTGTCCTGAAGGCACCCCAGCCCTGCACATTTTGTGTGTCTCCCTCATTTATCACACCTGATTCAACTCATCAGCTCGTTAGAAGAGACTGCAAGAACTAAATTGGGTGTGTCTGATAAGGGAGACATACAAAATGTGCAGGGCTGGGGTGCCTCCAGGACAGGTTTGAAAACCACTGGTGTAGGCAGTCGTTACTGTGATTGACATGGCCAATGAAATGTTTAGAATCGGCTCCAGGGCGGTTGGCAGGCCAATTTAAATGGTGCATTCCCGCCACCTACTGGATAGGAGTGTGGAGCGCATAATGGTTGGGAAGTTGGTAAACAATAAGACAGATGTACTTAAAAAATAATAATAATAATACAATGGTAAATTCTATTGATCAGTCTTGTTTCTTTTAAGAAAAATAATTCATGAAATATTCTTGATTGTTTTGGGCCATTTCCTAACAGAACCTGAAGTGACCAATTATTTATTCCCAAAGATCTTGCTCTTTCATATGTATCAAATTTTATAAATACATACTCTACTTATTCTGCTTAACCACATTTGTCACAGTCTCCAGTTTCTTGTTTCCCCATTCTATGCAGACACTGATTTAATTAACAATGTCCAATGCGCATTCATGAGATTCCGGAGGAGTCTCCTTGCGTCTGTCTGGTTTTAATGTGCCTTGACTACCGTACAGTCCGACATGAATGACAACTGAGATCCTACAGTTTGACATGGCTTACAGCTGGAATCATGTTCATACAGTCACACTGTAAAAGGCTGCATGCCTTAATTTTTTAAGTCCAATCAACTCAACTTAAAATATATTAAACTGATTAAAAAAAACTTAAATCTTGTAGGCCTATAACTTATATAAAAAAGTTGAAAATTGCTTGGCTTATTTTGACGAGTTAAAGTAATGTAAAAAAAAAAAAAAACATGCTGTCATGAATTATTATTTATTTATTTATTTATTTATTTATTTATTTATTTTACAGTGACATACTAGTCTTTTCTTATTTGTTCATTCTACATCGGGGTGTCAAACTCAATTCCTGGAGGGCTGCAGCCCTGCAGAGTTTAAATTCAACGCTGCTCCAAACACACATACCTGTAGTTTTCAAATAGGCCTTAAGGACTTGATTAGCTGAATCAGGGGCCTGTACCATGATGGTAGTTGAACAAACTCAGGGTTATAGGATTAGTTTCGAGTTGACAAAACCAAACCACTCCAATCCGGCTTTGTTGGTACCATGATGCTGATCATCAACTTTCTTTGTCAACTCAGGCTTTGATCCTGAATTTTGGAGCATGTGCACATGAATCCGTGACATCAGTGGTGAACAGCCAATCACATGCCTTGCAACAGAGAGAAACTATGATTCACTTCTCGCGAGAGAGCCAGCGTGATTCAAAACTCTTTTGCTGAAGGTTAAGAGATTGAAGAAAATGAAGTATTTAAACTCATTTACACTAATGAAAATACTTGTCCATGAAAGAGGACAAATAAAAGAAATTATCTTGCTCTATCAGTGCAAGTGAAACTTGTGAAGTTAGTTTAGCTATATAGTTGCTTGATAATATATAGCAATAGAGACTCAAACATGTAAGGTCACATGTAGTCATTTTTAAAGAGTTATCTATTGATTCTACAGCTTATTTATATTACATATGATCTGTATATTCATTTAAACTAAATGCTTAATAATAACTGTTAAACTAAAATTGTGTGTAATGGATTAATAATAATATAGATCATATAATAATTATATAAATCATAAAATAATTCTTTAAAATAAACCTTTAATTTGGAGTAAGTGAAACTGGGGGCGTGACTTTATTGCGTTGGATGTGTATCACTTTGCTCACATCTGATTGGTGCAATTTCGGTTTGAGATCTCTTATCCAGAACATAACCTGCCCCGGAGCAGGTTAGCTGTGGAGCGTAAGATACTATGGTGATGAACACCGCTAAAAGCCAAGTCACTTTCATGGTACCTAAAACCCAGGATTGGCGCAAACTAATCTGAAACTTACCTGGCTAGCCAGCGAATCCGGCTTCATGGTACAGGCCCCTGGTTTAGATCAGGGTCAACTGTTGCACAATGCTCGGTATAAACGTTCTCTGTCAACTCAGGCAGAGATCGTATTATTATAGGGAGATAAGAGGGTCTTTATCTCTTACCATTGGAGAAAGTGTAACAGCTAACTTGTAAAGTGTGTAAATCACGTGCGGCCATTCTCAGCCAATCGTGTAATGGCAGTGACAACAGTTGCAACATTCCCTAGTCTGCCTTCTCTTAAAAAAATACATTTTTATCAAGCTAAAATCTACATATAGTTCCCAACGAAAGTATTGTTTAGTGTAAAACATGTTGAAGATTAGCGAACAGGCTGTCGATTAAGTAAATGATTAGCTATTTCCCCACAAAAGCTCTTTAATTAGCATAGTGAAGCCTCTCATCCATTGACATCCATTCAAAAAACAGCCTCTGGTCTCCTTCTCTGTGTACCGCCGGGGGCGGAGCGTTATAGCATTAGCCGTTACGCTTTTTTGGCTAAAAAAAAGCGTTGCAGGCTTGCCTTCCAGTGGCTTTGACTTTGGATTTTTTTTTTGTTTTGTTTTTTTTTTAATTGCAAAATTTGAACATACATACATACAGTATCAGGGAAATAAAGTGTGGTTGTGTCTGTTTCAATGAATAATCATACATTAAAAGAACAGAAAACAAACATCCTGAGTTTGCATACATCAATATGAAATAAAGAAAAAACACAATAATTAGGTTAAATCACATCTTTAAATAAATCGTCATAATGCATAAATGTCACAAGTGAGGCTCCCGCACTTCCTCCCCCGCACCACCGGAGGGAGCCTTCACCGGAATATTGAACTACCATCATTCAGACTGCATTTCCCATAGGCCCTCATTCCTGGGACTGATTGCACACACACCTGCACCACATCACACTCACACTATTTAAGCAACACGCACACACACACACACTGCGAAGTCTTGATTTGCACCGGTGATCATTTCTAAGCGTTTTCTGTGGACTGTTTACCTCTTGTGATTCTCTGCTGCCTACCCTGATCCATGCCTGTTCACTGGACTGTGTTAGTTTGCTGCCTGCCCTGATCTCTGCCTGCATCCTGATTCCGTCTGTCTGCCGCCCGCCTCGACCATTGCTTGTCCCCGTTTACGTCTCTGCCTCTGCCCTTGCCTGTGTGTATACTATTCTTAATAAAAGCTGCAAATGGATCCCCATTCTGTTGACCCATCATTACAATAAAAAGTTTTGCACTTTTTTTGTTATTTATAAGTCTGAGGGATAAAATAAAGGAGTTAAATTCAGCAAGAAAAAGAGGAAAGCTTAGGGGAGATTTAAGCCACTTTTCTTTGTGAATGAAGAATTTAGCATACAAGATAAAAAAATTAACAACATATTCAAGGGACAGCAGCTTTGGGTTTTCATAGTAAAAGATAACTTCTTTAAGGATGAAGGTATGAGTTACATTTGTAGGGGTAAAAATATAGAAACTTAAATCAGCCCAAAATGTACTGGTTAAATTACAATCATAAAATAAATGGGCAGCTGTTTCTTCAACAAAACCACAGAAGGAGCAAATTTCATCAATATCAGAATATTTAGAAATGGATGAGTTAACAGGGAAGATTTTATGAAGGATTTTATAATGAATTTCTTTAACTTTGTTCGATATACAAAATTTACTTGGCAAAAGCCAGGCCTTTCTCCAATTTACATTTGTTACAAGAGAATCCCAATAGAATTTACCCCTTGGAGTAATCTTTCTCTTCATCTGAAAGATTGTACGAATATGTCTGTTGTTGCATTTACGATCTAAAAGATCAATACCATCCAAGCGTAAATAAATAGATAAACACTGTTGCCTTTACTGAATTTCAGGTGATTTTTAATTAATTGGGTTAAGCCTACTGGGATAGCTTTTATCAAGGTGTTATATTCTTTTGATGGGAGTGGAAAGTTATGGAGATTCATAAATTGCACATAAGTTAGAATATTACCAAAATCATCTATCAAAGACAGATAGAATGCAATTAAAGTTATTGTTAAACCATCTAGGAAAGAAGAGAGACTTATTTCTAATATATCAGCATTATTCCAAAGGAGAACTTTGTGCGGGGAAAAGCTATGGACAAAACACAATTTCCATGAAAGAAGGCATTGTTGATGAAAGTTAGATAAGGAAATGGGTAACTTGCCAGGCAAAAAGTTACACTTCAATAGGAAAGACAGACCACCGAGTTTGTTGAAGATATTATTTGGAATGAAAAACCATAATGACACTGGGTTCACAAGGTATCTTTTCAGCCAGTTTACTTTAAAGGTGTTTACAGTATCTGCAAAGTCCAGAAAGTCAAGGCCACCTTCACTTCTAGAATTAGAAAGTACTTTTTTTAATTTGTAGGGTCTATTTTTCCAAATGAAATCCAAAAATATTTTGTTAATTTCCCTTATTGTTTTATCATTAATAAACAGAGAGAGAGCAGGGTATATGAAGTGAGAGAGCCCTTCCACCTTGGATAAAAGAACTCTACCATATAATGAAAGATCTCTCTGAAGCCAGATGTTAAAGATGTTTTTAGTTTTTATCATTTTATCAGAAAAATTTAAATGATGTCTGGTAACTGGGCTTTTAGTGATATGAATGCCTAAATATTTTACACTATTTTTAACTGGGATACCTTCTAAAAATGTATCATCTATATCATGAATTGAAATAATCTCACATTTCGAGATATTGAGCTTTAGACCAGAGGTGCATGAAAATTGTTCCACCAATTCCAGGGCATTAGGTAACTGTCGTTTGTTTTTCAAAAATAGCGTGGTGTCATCGGCTAGCTGTGCAATTTTAATCTCCCTGTCAGATTGGACAGCCCTGTCGGACTCCTCTCTGGATGTCAAACCTTTTGGACGTGTCAAAGTTAATAATCACTGAACTGTTAATACCTTTATAAAACATGGTTACTGTAATGACGGGCCGACAGAGTGGGGATCCATTTGCAGCTTTTATTAAGATAGTAACCAATGCAGACAGGGGCAAGGCAAAGACATAAACAGGAACAGGCGATGGTCGAGGCAGGCGGCAGACAAACAGAGTCGGGTCACAGGCAGAGATCAGGGCAGGCGGCAAGCAAACACAGTCCAGTACACAGGCAAAGATCAGGGCAGGCGGCAGAGAATCACAGGGAATAAACAATCCAAACGGTAACAGAGAAACAGTCCACAAGAAAACGCTCAGTAGTGATCACCAGGGCAAATCAAGACTTCGCGATGTGTGTGTGTGTGTGTGTGTCTTAAATAGTGTGAGTGTGATGAGGTGCAGGTGTGTGCGCAATCAGTCCCAGGAATGAGGGCCTATGGGAAACGTAGTCCGAATGGGAAACAGTCAATATTCAGGTGACGGCTCCCTCCGATGGTGCGGAGGAGGAGGCGCGGGAGTCACATTCGTGACAGAGCCCCCCCCCGCGAGCGGCTCCAGACGCGAGGAAGCGGACGCCGGGGTCTACCACGTGGTCGAGGGGCCGGTCTCTCCGGATGCGTCCGATGAAACTCTTGTATGAGTGATGGGTCCAGGATATCATCCGCATTGACCCAGGATCGCTCCTCCGGGCCGTACCCCTCCCAGTCGACTAGATACTGTAGTCTCCTACCCCGGCGCCTGGAATCGAGCAGCTCTCGAACCTGATAGGCTTCCTCGCCTTCGATCATCAAGGGTGGGGGGTTGCGGGCTTCGGCTCCCTCCGGCTCTCCTCTCGGACCATCAGAGGGTTTCAGCAACGACACATGGAAAGTGGGAGAAACACGGTAATTAGCAGGTAAGTCTAAGCGAAATGACACAGGTGTAATTTGTTTGAGAATTTGAAAAGGCCCTACAAACCTGGGACTGAGCTTTCTGCATGGAAGTCTTAGACGCAGGTCCCTTGTTGACAGCCAGACCCATTGTCCCACGGTGTATTCAGGATTGGGGCGACGACGTCGATTGGCCTGTATCTCTTGCCTTCGTACAGCGCGTTGTAGATGGTGATGTGCTAGATCCCAGGTCTCCTCGCTTCGTTGCATCCATTCGGTTACTGATGGCAGGTTGGATGGTTCCCCGGACCAGGGAAAAAGTGGCGGTTGAAAACCCAGGACGCATTGGAAGGGCGTGACACCAGTGGCAGGTTTCCGTAGGGAATTTTGAGCATATTCGGCCCACAGCAGGTAGCGGCTCCACTCTGATTGGTTTTGTTGACAGTATGTGCGTAAGAATCTGGTGAGTTCTTGGTTCATGCGTTCGGTTTGTCCATTGGATTCGGGGTGGTACCCTGAGGTGAGGCTGACGTTGATGTTTAATTGTTTGAAGAAAGCGGTCCATACCTGGGATGTGAACTGTGGGCCCCTGTCAGACACAATGTCCTCCGGAAGGCCGTAGAAGCGAAACACGTAGTTGCATAGAGTCTCTGCTGTCTCAAACGCGGTGGGTAGCTTGGGAAGTGGTATGAGTCGGCATGCTTTGGAAAAGCGGTCGATTACAGTGAGGATAGTGGTGTGCCCACGGGATTCAGGGAGATCAGTGACAAAGTCTATGGCTATATGAGACCAGGGACGTTGAGGAATGGGCAGCGGTTGTAATAGACCCGCCGGGGCTTGATGTGATGTTTTGGAGGTTTGACAGGCTGTGCAGTTGTTGATGAATTGGGTGGTGTCTGTTACCATGGTGTCCCACCAGAACCGGTTCTGTAGCAGATGTAGTGTGGCTGTGATACCTGGATGGCCAGAGCTGGGGAAATCGTGAACTTGGTGTAGCAATTTGTCACGGAGGTGTGCGGGTACGAACGTGCGGTTTGGTGGGCAGTCTGGTGGTGGTGCTGTCTGTTCGTTTGTTTGAGTGATTTCGGTCATGACGTCCCACTGAACCGGGGCGAGCAGCAGTTTGACAGGTATTATGTTTTCCTCGTTCTCCGTTCGTTCCACCTCCTCTGTCTGACGGGATAGTGCGTCTGCCTTGACGTTTTTAGAACCGGGTCTATAGGTTACCGTGAACTGGAAACGAGTGAAGAACATGGCCCACCTAGCTTGCCGGGGATTCAAACGTTTAGCTGACCGGAGGTATTCCAGGTTCTTGTGATCCGTGAGTATGGTGAACGGGTGTTGCGCTCCCTCCAGCCAATGGCGCCACTCCTCCAACGCCGCCTTCATCGCCAGTAGCTCCCGATTGCCTACATCGTAGTTGCGCTCAGCTGCCGACAACTTTCTGGAGTAGAATGCACATGGGAACATCTTTGCTGGATTACCTTGGCGCTGTGAGAGTATGGCCCCGATGCCTGTACTGGAGGCGTCAACCTCAACTATGAACGGGAGTTCTGGGTCTGGATGACGAAGAATAGGTGCTGTGGTGAATCGTTCCTTCAGTTCTTGAAAGGCGTGCACCGCCTCGTGGGACCAGGAAAGGCGTGTGGATTGTCTCTTAGTCATGGAGGTCAATGGGGCCGCAACGACACTGAAGTTTCGTATGAACCGCCGGTAGAAGTTGGCGAACCCCAGAAATCGTTGTAGTTCTTTCAGAGTGCGTGGTTGAGGCCACTCAAGCACCGCCCTTACTTTGCTGTCATCCATCGCCACTCCTTCCTGACTGATGACATAGCCCAGAAATGATGTAGAAGTACGATGAAACTCACATTTCTCGGCCTTGGCATACAGTTTGTGTTGAATGAGTCGCTGCAAAACGGCCCTGACATGTTGGACGTGTTCCTCGTAGGTATTGGAATAGATGAGGATGTCGTCAATGTAGACTATGACCCAGCGATTGAGCATGTCCCGAAAGACGTCGTTGATGAACGATTGAAAGATGGAGGGACTGTTGGATAGCCCGAACGGCATAACGAGGGTCTCATAGTGGCCGGTAGCGGTGGAAAAGGCCGTCTTCCATTCATCTCCCTCCCTGATACGAATCAGATTGTATGCGCAACGGAGATCCAGCTTGGTAAAGTACTTGGCTTGCCTTAACTGTTCTAGGGCTGCGGGGACCAATGGCAGAGGGTAGCGGAATTTAACTGTAATGTCGTTCAGTCCACGATAGTCTATACAAGGCCGAAGGCTGCCGTCCTTCTTTGACGAAGAAGAAACCTGATGCCGCTGGGGATGTAGAAGGTCGGATAAATCCTTTGGCCAACTCCTCCTCGATGTATGCTTTCATGGCTGCTGACTCGGGCTGTGACAGGGGGAATATTCTGCCCTTGGGGGGCGTGGTACCAGGTAGAAGATCTATAGCACAGTCACTGGAGCGATGAGGAGGTAATTCAGTTGACTTGCTTTTACTGAAAGCGATTGCCAGATCAGCGTACTCAGCAGGTATGTCGGGCTCGTCGATGTTGGTTTCGTGAACTGAGACGGTCTGAACTGGTATGGGAGTGATCTGTTTCAGGCAATGTTCGTGACAAGTGGTGTCCCACTGAACGATCTGGCCCTCCTTCCAGGAAATCTGCGGGTTGTGAGTTCTGAGCCACGGGAGACCAAGGATGACTGGATTGTTGAGTGAGTGGATAACATAAAATCGAATGCGCTCGTGATGAAGGACTCCTACTTGCAGAGTGAGTTCAGCGGTGATGTGTGCCACTTTTCCTCCCCCGATGGGTCTCCCATCTAGCGCCTCCACTGTCAATGCAGAGTTACAGTCCGTTAGTGTAATATTGTGTTCCTTAATAAAGGTATCTGACATGAAATTACCCGCAGCCCCAGAGTCCAAGAGTGCGTGTGTGGATATACGTTGATCATTAACTGTTATTTGAATGGGAATCTTGAGGCAGTTCGAGGAATAATCGGTGGGAAAGTGGAGAACTCACCGCTCTCGGGTTAGATGGGTTGGGTCGGATGGGGCAGTTGATCTTGATGTGGCCGGCTTGACCGCAGTATAAGCACAAATGAAGTTGTCGCCTCCTTTCTCTCTCCTCTGGGCGAAGCGGGGTGTACCCGAGCTGCATGGGTTCTACTGAGGGATTGGTCAGAGCGTACGGGCGGACAGGGCGCCGCGATCGGAGGAGATTGTCAATGTGAATGGCTAGTTCAATGAAGTCGTTGAGCGATCTTCCCTCGTCGCGGCATGCCAGCTCGGCTTGTAGCTCCAGAGATAGCCCCTTACGAAACAGTAGTTTCAGCGTGTCCTCGACCCAGTTCGTTTGGGCGGCAAGGGTTCGAAAGTTTAGAGCGTAATCGGCAGCTGTGGTTTTACCTTGACACAACGACAGCAGTTGATCCCCTGCGCTCTTGCCTCCCTCCGGGTGTTCGAAGACCTCTTTGAAGCTTTGCAGGAAGACAGAAAAGGTGGGAAACACAGAACTATCCTCTCTCCATACAGCCGTGGCCCAATCCAGCGCTTTACCAGTCAACAGGGAGCATACGAGGGAAATCCGACTGGACTCGGTGGTATAGAGAGATGGCTGCTGGTTGACGAAGAGAGAACATTGGAGAAGAAATCCTTTGCATTTTGCGGGGTTACCGTCAAACTTCTCCGGGAGTGCGAGGCGTGGATTCACGGCGGGAGCGGCAGTGACGACCAGGTTAGCGGGAGCAGCAGGCGGTGGCATGGCGGCCTCAGGCGGCGTTGGAATCGAAGACTCTGCAGGGTCCCTTTACCAGCTCCTCGGTAAGCAGGTCAATCGATTCAGGTTGGTGTTAGATGAACCGCGAGCTGGTTGGCTTGGAGCGGTCAGCTCAGTGGAGAATCTGCACGCATAGCTGCTGGATCGCTAGTCTGGCGAAGTCTTCTGTAATGACGGGCCGACAGAGTGGGGATCCATTTGCAGCTTTGTATTAAGATAGTAACCAATGCAGACAGGGGCAAGGCAAAGACATAAACAGGAACAGGCGATGGTCGAGGGCACGGGCGGCAGACAAACAGAGTCGAGGTCACAGTGGCAGAGAATCAGGGCAGGCGGCAAGCAAACACAGTCCAGTACACATGAGCAAAGATCAGGGCAGGCGGCAAGGAGAATCACAGGGAATAAACAATCCAAACGGTAACAGAGAAAGCCATGTCCATTAAAGAAAACAGCTCAGTAGTGATCACCCAGGGCAAATCAAGACTTTACGCGATCGTGTGTGTGTGTGTGTGTGTCTTAAATAGTGTGAGTGTGATGAGGTGCAGGTGTGTGCGCAATCAGTCCCAGGAATGAGGGCCTATGGGAAACGTAGTCCGAATGGGAAACAGTCAATATTCAGGTGACGGCTCCCTCCGATGGTGCGGAGGAGGAGAGTGGCGCGGGAGTCACATTCGTGACAGTTACACTATCTATAAATGATTTACCAAATCCAAATAATTCTAGAGTAACACGGAAAAGAAATGTGTGTTCTATGGAGTCAAAAGCTTTATGAAAGTCAAGAAAGAGTATAAGACCATCTGAATGAATTAGATCAGAATAATCCAGCAAATCTAATACTAATTTTATGTTATTAGATATATGACGGCCTTTCATGAATCCCGATTGGGACTCTGAAATAATGTGAATCTAGACCAGTACTTAATCTTTTTAGCATAGACAGAGGCTAATAGTTTTATAATCTAATGTTAACAGAGTAATAGGCTGCCAATTATCGATTAATAAGGGGTCCTTGCTTTTGGTTTGGGTATTAGGGAGATAACTACCTGTTTCATAGTGGCGGTCATATCTCCCTGACTGATGCATTCCTGATACATGTGAAATAAAGGTAATTTAATAAACTCCCAAAAATGGATGTAAAATTCTACTGAAAGCCCATCAATACCAGGGGATTTGCCTTTTTTCATTGATTGCAGAGCTTGCTTAATTTCATCTATTGATAAATTTGCATCAGAAATTTGACTATACTCACGCTCAAATAACTTCTTAATACGGGGTTTAATTATATCAATAAATTTTTCACAGATGTCATAGTTTAAATAAGAGGTATAAAGATTGCTATAAAGATTTGTACTTGATAACAAATTCTGATATTTCTTTTGGATTCTTTAGAGGTAACTCCATCAATATTTAGTGTTGAAAGAGTTTTTCTCTGACCGTTTCTTTTTTCCAGGGCAAAAAAATAACTTCTGAATTCTTTTTCCCCCTCCTCGAGCCATTTTGCCCGAGACCATATGTATGCAATCCTTTAGCCAACTCTCTAAGTATGTTTTGTCAAACTCCAGATTTAATTCCTTAATTTCCAAATCCTCTTCTTCTGTGATATTATCTTTAGCTAGTAACATATTAATTCTATTAACCAACTCTGAATCAATTCTGATTTTTAATTTCTTTTAAGCTCTTTACTTCTTTTAACTGCAATGTATCTGGCTTTTATATTTAAAGAACTCCCTATTT